>WUAW01001267.1:30730-42151 GCA_017165845.1 Thaumetopoea pityocampa | reverse complement strand
TATTACCTGGAGACAACCAAATAATCTAGAGCAGAGGTTCCCAAAGTTCTCTTATCTTATAGGTCACTTGTTTCTCGGTTTTGGGTAGGTACCCGTACTTAGCTAATATTGATTTTTTCCAGATTTAAATGTATTTTTCATGTGTTTTTGCCAACTGCTATAGCGCTATTTACTTCGAAAGACTTAAATTTCTAACTGTAATGCAGTTATCGTAGGTCCCTGGTCAAATTGTTCGATCTTTCTCTCTAAAGTGGTCAATATAGACCACTTTAGAGAGAAAGATCGCAGTTTCGTTTACCTACCTGCTGGTCGGATCAAACTAAGGCTGTTATGAGATTCAAAATACCAAGTGCCCTAAGTCGCGTCGAGAGACCTGATTAACGTTAATGTCAAAGTATTTCCGGATGATCTTCAGCAAAGAAGTGAACAACAAAAAAGGAAAATGCAATGATCATAAAATGCTATGTCGAAAAACATATTGTTAGAAGAAGTGGGTACGGGGATTGGAAGAAAAACAATAATGCAGAGAGAGTTGAAATTTATTCAAGCACACGTTCGTAAGCACAACGTTCGCGTAGCACTGTCTTCTCATTTATCCGCACTCACACTATTCACTCCTTTACTTTTCATTTACTTTATCTTCTTCGCTTCTTGAACACTCTACTAAACAACAACTCAACTGCTATTCTTCGCGGGGCGGGCCGCGATGCGCGATATAGCTCCGCTTGCCAAAGGTTCCAGTAGACCTGATCCTTTCTTGTTTTTTCTAGAAATTTCATGAAAGTGTTCGAAATATCAAATTCGGTTTTGAGCCAGTGGTATTAAACCTGCGTCAAATGTTTTCACCCTTAGTATATTTAATAAACTACTTATAACTTGTTCCAATGACGTAAAACACAGTTCCTGTTTATATTACTATGTCAGCGTCCCAACAATATAAATATAGTGGTTCATGTGGCCTACCATTAGGCTACCATAAAAACTTAAGCACAAAATACTTAAGATCTCGAAATATCATACATACAATAGAGACAAACAAATGCATACAGAGCAATCAGATGTCTCGGTGACAATGAGAATATATGAATTCTGTAACAATGAGACAATAATGAGGGTCTCCTTCATTAAGCACACACGGCCGAATTAACTGGGAATAGTCGAGATAATGGCGATAGCAATTATTGTTGCTCGGTGATCCATTATCTCGCGCTCAATAGCATTCTTATGTGACTCTGAAATTTAAATTTAAGCCAGAGGTCCCCAAACTTTTCCTTGCATAGACCATTTGCTATGTTTATTTTGATTTTCGATACACCCCAGCACTACCCCGGCCTTTATCGACACTTTAGAGGAGCTTTGAGATCCACTGTGATATCCACCGATTATACCCCGCGTCTTCTCTTTCAAGCACTTCTTTCTATTCTTCTTTCTTTTTATTATTATTACCCATTCGGAAGAATTTTTACCCACGATTTACCGCTCGGGTACCTACGCTGGGCACTCTTTGAGGATGTGCTGGGTGGAATCCCGGTCCCCACCACACTGGTGGCAAATAGTCGTCGCCTCACAGAGTAGACTTTCTTCTTAGTTTATATTGAATTATGCAAATTCACCAACTATAAATTGTATCCGAAGAGGGCGTCCAGGAAAAACTTACCTTGACCACATCAACTTGTTTCAAAAAGATCAAGTTCGTAGTACCAAGACGAAAGTGTATGAAAAGAGGTATGGATGTGGATGAGGTGAAAGAGGTGTGTAAGGATCGTAGTATGTCGCAATCTGTGGTCTCTGCCTACCCTTATGGGATACTAGCGTGAGTGTATGTATGTACCAACTATAAATGTGTTTTTGACAGATTAGTATAGTGCTACTCACTTTGAAACGTCCCAATTCTTCGGTAGTATAGTGTTCAGTATACCCGTCTGTCACGCGAGAGATTGGGGTTCGATTCCCCGCCGGAGAGCCAAGGAAAAGACGTGATTGCATGTATGTATGTAGGTATGTACTAAGTACTATTATCAATTTCACTACTTCACTGTTTCATAAATTCCACTTTCCTTCATCTTATTCCTTTCTTGAACTCACTATCCACTAGACAGCCCGGTGAGCGCGAGGTGGCCCACTTATATACCCGGTAGAAGATTCTAGAACAATTTGAAATGATATGAATTCTATAATTTATTGTCAGTAGTACAGATTTAAAAGTAAAATAGATAGAATACAACATGATTACGTCACTGATGTCACATATATATTTTACCCTTCGTCGTTTTATAATTATTTAATGTTGCTCATCCCATAACCTATGTCACTGTGTAATATATGTACATTAAATTTGCCAGTGATGACCTACAACCAACACCCATTCTCCTGCAGGTTGGGAGTAAAAAGTGTCTTTAAAACCATGTTTCCGATTAATTATGTACTATAATATAATTACAGTAAAGTTATTTCATAACGGATCTGACTTAAGGATATGATACATGATGTAATTACACCAAATTCTGCACACAAAAAACCGCAATTATTAAATGCCTGAATATTCTTTCAGATTGACGTTTTATTAATTTGCCGGTCGACCGTTTGGATACATTTTGGAATATTTTAATTTGCAACGAGTTTTTATAGCCATTGAGTACGGAAGTCTCTAACTTCCGTACTCAATGGCTTTGTCCGGGGTAAAAATTTTGTATTACCGGGATAACGTTGTATTACCAGCAGGATTATCCTGCTATTTAACAAAATGTACTGCGATCTCCAAAACACCTGCCAAGTGTGGAAATCATGGCAAATTCTTCCTTTATATGGAAGAAGCTCATGTCCAACAGTGGTGTTCCGAGAGCTCATCATGAATATTATGATAACTTTGTTATCATTTTGTGCGGAGTATTAATTTAATTATTACACTTGGATACATACATACATACACTCACGCCGGTATCCTATAAGGGTAGGCAGAGAGTGGTCTGTGGAGTTTGCCACATACTACGATCCTGACACACCTCTCTCGCCTCATCCACATCCATATATCATCTCATACACTTTCGTTAATTAAGGGTGCTACGAACTTGGCCTTTTTGGAACAAGTTGTTGATATGGTTAAGGTAAGTTTTTCCTGGGCGCCCTCTTCCGACACTTCACTCACATACTTGTATATACATATTAAATACCATACTGTGTAACGCCGGCATGATAATCGTATTTCTCCATTTCTTCCCGTGAATGCTGTGAGAAGTAACTAAGGGATGTACCAGAATAGCAGGCAGCAATGTCATCCTGTTATTCAGACAAAACCTACTGCGATCCCCAAGACGCTGGCCAAACATGGAGGTTTGGGTAAATCCGTCCTTTTAAGGAACATGCTCATGTCCTGCAGTGACTTCACGGACTAATGGTGATGATGATTAAATAACTACACTTCAATCCCTATACTCACCCGAAATTGCTCCATAGTGATAATCTCTGCAACAGAAACAAAACCTTTTTTAATGTTTAAACTAGTAGAAATCCTTGCTACGTTCCGCTACACCTAGGGCCCGGATGCTCCAAATATATCCTCACACCCACTAAAATTCCATCACCGGAAACAAGTTAGCCAACAACGGTTGTAATTTTGCGGTAACAGAACTTAACTAAATTTAGTCTCTCCCTGCCTTTTTCTAATGTTATACGCCAAAATGAGATAGCTACAATTTTGTTGCTGTCTGTTTCCTTCATATACGACAAAACTAAAGATTTAGACGCCATTTCGGAACATACAGACTAAATATACGCAAAAACGCAACTTTTTTCGAACCGTTTAACAGAATGTTTGGCAGTCGCTATAAATGTTTGCTATCTCCTTTCGGCATTTGCCACTAGAAAAAAATAGGGAGAGACTAAATTTAGTTAATTCTGTTACAGCAGTATTAGCGCCATTATCAAAAGTTGGAAATATGCTAGCTAAACAAAAAAGATAACAGAAATATTCTTACAGAACTATTACGAAACTTATACGCACCGTGAAAATAATAGTAACTGCAGTTATACTCTGTTACAGAAGAACTCATGTGTAATTAACATCGTTACGCTAAGGGGAAGTTTTCTTAGTTATTTGTTAGATTAATGCGTTAAGTTGGGATCGTATTTTAACATTCAACGGTCACATACAAACGAAAATTTTTATCATTTTTGGTGAATCCGATTAAATATGTAAGAGAATTGGAATTCTACTATTGGCATGTTTTTATATAACCTGCATAACATCACTCCATACTTTTTTGATGAGAACTGTGAGAACCAGCTAAGAGATCATCATTATCATCCCATAAAAGTCCACTGCTGGACATGGGTTGCCCCCTGAAAAGGAGGGATTGGTATAATCAGGAGTCTTGGAAATTACAGTGGATTTTGATTGAATAATAGGATAATGCTACGGCCCATTATCCTGGTACATTCGTTGGCTGGTTCTCACAGTATATATGTATACTAGAACCTGAAAGCGTAGTACGGGTACCTCTTGCTAGATAGAATATAGACAAGGGACAATAGACCAGACTTACCATGTTTTACGTATTTCACTAATGGTCTACTGGTGCCAAATGGCTTGCGCTCCAATGGTCCGGAGTTCGATTCGGTCCAGTACCACCGATTTATTTCTAATTCATGTACGGTCTGCTGTAGATATCAATATACTTAACGGAGAAACAAAAGTTTTGTAAGAGAACTTGAAAAGCCGCATGTGAAGTCTATCAACCCGTACTAGGCCGGCGTGGTAGGCTATGGCCTAATCCCCCTCCCGATCAGAGGAGATCCGTGCGCATGTAGTTTCAGCATTCAAAATCCAGTCCACTTCAGCAGTACAAAGCTTAAACGTCAATCGGCCGCCAATTTTTTCAGCTCAACAAACAATTTTCCGCGGAAAATTCATCGGTTATCCCCGACTGGCTCCGTGTATTGCATTTTTTAGCTGCGTTGACAAATGCAGCCTGAGGCGTGTGCATCCATCCCCTATGATTGTATTATGCAACTTTAAACCGTGTCTGACTAAAACCCAATGTCGTTGAGTCACTGTTAAATCAGCTAACATTTTGAAAAGTTAATAACTTTAAATTTATATATATATATATACACACACACATACACACACACACACACACACACACACACACACACACACATATGTGTGTGTGTGTGTGTGTGTGTGTGTGTGTATATGTATATTTGACATTGATCTAGTTACACTAGGATTTCGTGTAACTAAGGTTAGATAACAATGTAAATAATTTGTTGAAAAACTAGCTTTAGCGCACTGCTCCGCCTACATGTATGACGGTTTTCCACTACATGGGAAATCTCACTACAATCATAGATTTATGTAAAAAAACCTTAGAATCATTTTTATTTGAGCTCTCGTATATTGACGGCGACTACTAAAATAGGGATCAAGCTGTTTCTTCTAATATACCGGCCCGAATTTTATAAAACATGCGGCAGTATTTAAGTCGAAATAGTACCTTTAAAACTAACAGTTTGACCAAAATATACATATGCCGTGAAGCTCGAACAAACAAAAAAGATTTGGTTTCAGAAGCCCTTATTTAGTCGATCTGAGTAGTTTTTTTTAATATTTGATTTAAAAAAATTTATAATAGTATAAATACTAATACATATATAATATATACCAAAAATACCGATCATATAACTAATACACATATATACCCGCACTATGCCATCGTGGTAGACTTAATCCCCCTCCTAATCCGTGCCTCCATAGGGTACAAATGAGGACGATTATCGACTGGGAATGAATACATATAAAATAATAATAAATGAATACATATAAATACGTCCACGACTCGGATAAAAATATTTGTGCTCATCGCACAAATTTGCCCCGACCGAGATTCAAACCTGGAACTCATCGGCACAGAAAGTAGGGTCACAATCGTCAAATTATTCAGAAATAGATGCAAGTACTGATAACACATTCCAAGACAACCGCCAAGCGTGGAGGTTATGGCATATCTCTTCTTTTTACGTAGAAGAATCATGTCCAACAGTGGACTTCCACGGGCTTACGATAAGGATGAAGAGGGATCATAACAAAATAATCATGATTATAATGTTATATGGCATTGGTATACTCGTAATAATAGAGTCACTCCATATCTTTTCTTGGATGCTGTGAGAACCAGCTAAAGGATAATAGTCTTTATCCTGTTATTTAATCAAAATCTATTGCGATCTCCAAGACTCTTGTCAAGCTTGGAGATTATGGAAGATCTCTCTTTTTTAACGAGAAGGCCATATCCAGTGGACTTCCAGTAGCTGATGATGATGATGATTGATTATGCCAGTATGCTGCTATGCATATGCCTTTTGGTAATGCCAGTCGTTTTGTATATGGGTATGTATATGCCACTCAGTCTGGTGATTATAGAGCCTATATTAAACAGCAGACTTCTCGGCTGATATGATGATGTGGTGCAAGTATTTTTGATAAAAATATTTTGGATGGTGAGTGAAACTAAATATTTTGGATCGGATTGCACATCGCGACGATGGAAGTTATAAAATTATAAGATAATCTTATAATTTGCACATCGCCTTGGCTAGTCTCCTTCAATAGCTCAGAATCGTGTAGAGGATAGAGCGAACGTCTGGTGCATATTCGTTTGCTGGAGTTACGCAGGAATCGAGTCTTCAGGTCGTGGAATCAAAAACATTTTTTTTGGTTTCAGTTATGCCGCCTTTGCCACCCTATATTAGTCTCCTAAGGATACAAAAATTCGGATACACGGCCTACATTGTAGACACCAATGTACTTAACGAAGAAGGAAAACTTCGTGAGGAAACCTGCTTGCCCGCACGAGTGTGTGAAGTCTACCAACCTACACTAGGCTATCCATGAGGTGATCATGGATAGCCTAGACCAGGCCATCAATTTGGTCTCCAATACTACACGTTCGACGATGCAGTACCAAGGTAAACAGCCTGCAAAGAAAAATGGCAATTCGGGTCGCATGGCAATACCGAACTGGATCTTTTAAAGTGGCGACGATTTTACCGCGTTTTCCGCCCTTGGATATACTGGCGGATATGGATGCGAGGGTATATGATCACATTCGAGATGTTTATCGGACAAGTGAGAGAGAACCTGCTGCAATTGAAACCATACGGGGGGAAGAGCGACAGCGTGCAAGGGAAGAGTGGCGTTCACGGCTCTCGGAAGAGCGATACGCTTTTAAATGCATCATTGGAGCTTTTCTACCGGTACTTGAATCCTGGTTACGTACAAATAAAGAGCAGTTACCTTCAGACTTGCTCAGTTACTCACTGGGCACGGATGCTTCGGTGAGTATCTGAACAAGATAGGACGCGAAGCGACGGCCAATTGCCATCACTATGGAAGGGATCAGTATTCTGCCCAACACACGTTTGAAATATGTCTTGCATGGGTGGAGAAACAGCGAATTCTTATCGAAAATATTGGATCGGATCTTTTCCTGACTAACACAGTGTCAGAAATGCTGTCCGGAGATGAATCGTGGAAAGCGGTGGTCACCTTTTCCGAGACTGTTGTCTCGAAAAGAGTCCGCCGAGCCGATTGTGAAAAAGTCGATCCTATCGACTCGTTGGTGTCGGCTAGCTTCCAGGCGATCTCTCCAGTCCTGATACCTGGGCTTAACAGAAGTACTACCCTTGGGACCGCGGACGTTTAAGGTGTAGAGGTCTCTAAGACATCTTCACTGAAGTTGCGATCCTGGGGAGGAGGGTTGTATGAGTGGCTCTATGCCGCTGTAAGCACTGGGAGGTTATAGAGAAAGCTCCTTAAAACGAATACATCTGGAAAGGGACCCCAATAACGTTATATTAAGAGATCTCGGAGCCCCTCACGTTCTTGAAAAGGCCACCGTGGAGGTTTTTAGTGAGGTACAGTCCCACATATCCCAGTCTTTTTCCACAGACGACTGGGAATATTTTAAAGGTTTTTTCCCGCGTCACAAAAAAGACCAGCGTGGTAGACTATGGCCTAATATCCCTCCTGATCAAGGAATGTCCGTGCCCCTGTAGTGGGGACAAATATAGACTGGAGATGATCATATATTGAAACGTACATCAAAAACGTTTTTCCCCATACAAGCCTGCATTATTAAGCGACATTTAAATGTGCCGGTCAATAGTGACTACTCACTATAAATATTTAATCGATGACACTTTTAATCGGCAAACAGCAGTTATTTTAAAATGCTTGGAGCTGTTGTTATATTTTTTTTTTTACTTGATAGTATGAAATGAAAATTTATTCACATTTTTGTACTGTTTCGCCTTTGCAAGTTGACTGTTGTGATTAATAATAATCTATTATATCTATCTATTATATTTATTACTGTTACAAAATTGTTAAATGTAAAGTTTTGTAAATCAAAGATATTAAAAAAAGAACTATTCAGATCGACTAATAAAGGGCTTCTGAAACCAAATCCGTTGATGTTTGTTTGTGTGTTTGTTTGTTCAAATTTCACGCAAAAACCATCGTGTATATTTTACTTAAACTATTATAGTCTTAAAGGCACTATTTCGACTTAAACACTGGGGCACATTTCATCAAGTCGGCCTAGTAGAACCCTGTTTTAGTAGCCGCCGTTAGGGTACGACAGCTCAAGTAAAACTGGTTGCTAAGCTTTTTATTTAAATCTATGACTATGATTGTTTCGGGATTTCCGATGAAGCTGAAAACGGACATTCACACGGGCGTAGACGCGAGCAAAAACTAGTTAAATTCAAATAAAAATTAGTTCAATTAAATTATTAAAATTAATTAAATAAGGCACAATAAGAGCGTCACTTCATTCTTCCCGTTTGATGCTGAGATAACCAGATAAGAGATGTAATGGCCAGTAGCGTCATCCTGTTATCCAATCAAAATCTATAGCGATCTCCAAGACGCATGTTAAGCGTGGAGATTATGGCAAATCCCTTCTTTTTAAAGGGGAGGCTCATGTCCAACATTGGACTTCAACTAACTGATGAAGATGATAAATTTCTCCTACTAAAGTATCGTAAGAGCTGATGTACTTACGAATCTATACAGGAAAAAAATTTCGCAATTTCAATTTACATTTCATTTGAGAGCATAGTCTAGTCAGACAAAAGGAAAGAGGTATGTCTAAAGATTAGAAAATTTACGCGATCACAGTTGAGATAAGCTCGGTTTGGGAACTGGACAATGGAGTTGGTCACTTATCTTGCAACTTGACAGGGGCGCTACAGGATTCATTCCGGCGAGTGTGCCATCGGGGCTAGTTGCTGTCGCAATCCAATTTACAAAGCAACAAATGTACGATAAGATTCCATTACTCTTTTTTTTTTGTTTAGAAATTTTAAAATATGTCTTTTTAAACTAGCTATAGTTTGTTGTGTGGCACCGGTATAATAATAGTGTCACTCCAGCTCTTCCCGTGAATGCTGTAGGGTAGCTCAATCAATCTCACTGTAGCTCAATCAATCTCACTCATTCTTTCTAAATGACCAAACCATTGGAGCATTCCTTTCTAGATACTTGTCACCACATCATACTTCAACTTACACCAATCCCTTATCACGCCATTCCTCAATCGAAATTTAAATCAAATAATTATTTAGATTAATATATATATAATCAAAGATCAAAAGTAAGTCAGATCAATATTAAGAACGTGGATGTCAATCTTAACATGGGTATGTAACGGAAATTTCGGACTTTTCGAATGAATTAAAAGGATGTTATATAAAAAATAAATAAATAAATAAATAGTAACGGCTTAATAATAGATTATATTCCAGTAAGTACTGGTTGTGAAGTTCCCATAAGGGGAAAGTGTGGCCTAAAATGGTTTATGAATAAAGTGAATAAATAAAGAGTATATTACTCTTTATTCGACGGGGAGAATATCCTGAATTCCGCAAGCGGCAGGGTTAACTTACAAGGCATGTCTAACTCCAAACTCCACGGTAGACTGCATCAAAACGAGAGAGAATTTGAATAAATGACCTACGGAAACCCTTTTAGGCCGCACTCACTCCTTGTGGGAACTTCACAACCAGTACTTACTGGAATATAATGAATCTATTATTAAGCCGAAAAACAAAGATAACCGTGAAGATGTTGGTTGACTTTATCAGCTCTGCACACAGAACTAAAAAGAAGATCACTTAATCTTTAAGAATATAATAAATATTGTACAATAATAAATTAACAATCTTTGCAAAACTCGTTTCCTCGCTCGTTCTTCACTTCATAAGATCGCCTCGATTTTTTTCTAAAAAAAAAAACTGGGTTTAATCTAGAGTTAAATTTAGCTAAGGAATAATCATATTAGACTTTAACTTACCCTGGAGATTTTCTGCGTATCATATCATAAGACAAGATTTGTACAACTAATACTCAAGCTGGTATTTACGATAAGATTTTTTAGGTTCCCATATTTAAATTTCTCTATGTTTAATATATTTCCTCCATATGTGATGTCAAGCAGTGGTAGTCTATTAGTATGAATATGCATGTGAAGTCTTAAATTTCCAGTTCGAATCCGATGCATGACTTTTTGAAATCATGTCATCATCATCATCCTCAGTCCATTTTCATCCCCATTACAGGAGTTCAGACCTCCCCTGATCGGGAGGGGGATTAGGTCGTAGTTTGCCATGCTGGCCTAGTGCGAGTTGGTAGATTTCACACACCCATGCAGACATGCAGGTTTCCTCGCAAAGTTACCTTCTCCGTTGAGTACATGCCTATAATGTAGACCTTGCATGAATTAGAAATAAATCACTTGTACTTGAACGGGATCGAATTTACGATCTAATGATCGCAAGCCATGTCTGGCACCATTACACTTACTACGAAATCATGTGCGCAATAATAATTATCATTCGCTTTGAACGACGAAGGAAAACATCGCGAGGGAACTACATGTATGAGATATTTTCTTTACAACGTGTGAAGTTTCCCAACCGGCATTAGGCTAGCCTGATGGACTATCACTTAACGCCTCTCATTCTGATAGGAGTCTCGCGCATTGTAGTGGGACAATATTGTAGAGGGGTTGATGATTATGACGACGACGTAGTGTCTCCGTATTCGTCCTCACTTGACGAGTATGGACCTCTTATTATCAGGAGGAGGAATAGATCGTATCCTAATGCATAATTCACATGGGCCTGGTGGGGATTAGCAAAGTTCAGACACCAATGCGGACATGCAGATTTCGTCACGAAGTCTTCATTCTTCGTCAAGTATATCTATATAAATAAAAATCAACTGCCACAAATGTTTGTCCGCGCACCACTTCAAAGTGGCTGCACTTATTTCGATAATTCTTTTTTGGTGTCATCATCATCATCATTTCAGCCCATAGCTGTCCACTGCTGAACATAGGCCTCTCCAATCGAATTCCA
>WUAW01001262.1:735-11487 GCA_017165845.1 Thaumetopoea pityocampa | reverse complement strand
GGTTCGCCACCCGACACGTCTCGTTTCCCGCGGAGGCGAAAAGTGGGCCACGGATAGTCAATTTGCTCGTAACAATTTGAAAGAAGTAGTTTCTGCCTAACCCAATTCTTCGCTAGTATAGTGGTCAGTATACCCTAGTCACGCGGGAGACCGGGGTTCGATTCCTCGCCAGAGAACCAGGGAAAAAGGCGTGATTGTATGTATATTATCTCAAATATTACACTTCCAATATGAGTTAGCATATATAGTATGGATACATTCAAAATAAATCTAGAAAAAAATGTTTTATTTATAAAATCAAAAATAAAACATAAAACTAATTAAATAAATCATTATAGAGTTTTCACAAATAGCATTAAAACGATAATACGATCATTCAAAATGGAACGAGACGAAACAAAAATAAATCTATAAGATGCAAGCTTCGACAATTTTATTTATCAAAAATTTTGCCGATATGAATGCTCGTGAAGTGAAATTACCGCTACTTCTGTAATTTGTTCTTTTAATAGAAATATGGTAAGGAGATTTATAAATTTATAGCTTAATTTATTTGAAATTAAATCTGTTGAGTAGTTTAATAAAAAAAACTAAATATAAATATATGTGATGGTAAGTGCAGCTTTAATAGAACTAAAAAAAATTAATCAAAATACGGCTATCTCTAAAGACAGTCGTATTTTGATTAATTTAAATTCAAGAATTTAATTAAAACATAAATTCAAGAATTTTAATGAGACCACACACTTATCTAAATCGGTTCAAGTGTTTTGAAGTTACTCTCTATATAATCTCCTTTTTTCACTTTTCCTACTTCTTAGCCTCTTGTCAAGTTCTATTGCGTCTCTCTATTTTCTTTAATCTTCTAATTTATTTTCTTTATTTATTTTCTTTAATCTAACCTAAAAAAAATTATTGCGACGACTATTGAGATATTTCTTTATAGCTTCGGGCATTATTTTCAAGAGATCCGGTTATGAGTTGATAGTAGAATAATGAAACATACAACTCTGAAAATAATACACACCTTTTTTCTGTTGTCTAATAACCCAAAAATGCCAATAACTTTTTAGGTTTTACATATTATTTATACATAACGTATAAGGTGTATGGATGTGGATGAGGCGAGAGAGGTGTGTCAAGATCGCAGTATGTGGCAAACTGTGGTCTCTGCCTACCCTTATGGGATACCGGCGTGAGTGTATGTATGTATGTATAAGGTGTATAAAAAAACGTTTTTTTAACATATATTTAAGCGATGTTTTGATAAAATTATTTCCTTATATTGACTATCATAAATTTACTAATATTGATTTATTTAAAATTAAATAATATTCAAACGGTTACAGAACTAACTATATAGGTTAGTTTAACTTGATCAATCAAAACTTCTGGTACAATGCAAACTATTTGATTGCTTCATTATGCGGATGGGGATTCAATTCATTGTATATCATTTCGCATGCTATATCTGTTTGCATCCTAATTTAATCATCTTGAAGATTGGACCACCGGAGAAACCGATGTAACGGGTGGCCTAACTGATTTGCGTTTGATCTTAAGACAGTTCGATTTCGATTTAAGCTTTTATTTTTTTAGGCGGTACACTGCGTCTCGCAAGTTTTGTCTTATTATCTGTTTGTGTAGTAAGTGTATTAGAATAGAATAAAGCAATTTATAGCAACGCAAGTGAAGAAGCGATAGTCTAGTGCATTGATACCAAAAGTGGTTTATACTGACCCTCAGGGGTCAACAACGACTTCACAACAGTTAAAAATTTAATTTTTTTTAAATTAAAAATTTTCGAGAACACATTTGAAATTAATAAATTTGCAAAAGTTCTATGTTGTGTAAGCAAAGGGTCTACACAAAATAGAAACACATGGCAAGTGGTCTATGAAACAAAAAAGTTTGGGAACCTCTAGTTTAGTGGTATGACCATGAGTGCCAAGTCTTAGATTTCGAGTTCGAATCCAAAACATCTCTGACTTTTCGAAATTATGTGCGTATTAATAATTTAATAATTAATTATCACTCGCTTTAAAAGGTAAAGGAAAATATTGTGAATACATACCTGAAAGATTTTCTTAACGGCGTATGAAATCCGCCAACTTGTATTAAGCTAGCGTGATGGACTATAGTTTAGCCTAATTAAATAATTGTGGAAGTGCAACCCGATAGTCGGGTCTCTCTTCTCCCTCTACTTCTTCGTCTACCTCTTCTTTTTCGCTGCTTCCTACCGTTCACTCAGAAGTCGACGTCTTCGAACTCCGGATGCTGCCCCGTAGCGACGCCAACTAGCTGCTCGTCTACCTGTACAAGCTACCCTCCGTGGATGTCTTAGCGTCAGGAGCTGACCCCGCGCGAAGCCAGGGAACTGGTAGTGCACTTCACCAGTAGCAACTCGATTAAGTATCGGATGACCTTGAGATTCTCACCTTCCACTCAATTATATTTTTCTGAACTACCTAACCTATCTTTTTTTCTTTTTTTTTCCTTCTGGTGACGCTAAACGTCACACCCTCTTATTTTGAGAGGAGACCCGTGCTCTGCAGCATGACCTTAGATGGGTGGTTGTTGATGCCCTTAGAAGTCCACGGTTGGACATGCCCATGCCCATTCCTTCTTTAAAAGGAGGAATTTGCCATATTTCCCACGCTTGATAGGCGCCTCCTAGATCGCAGTAGATTTGATTGAATAACAGAATAAATAACGTTGCTGTCGATTATCCTGGTACACGCCTTAGCTAGTCCTCACAGCATCTATGGAAAGACATGGATTGACGCTAATATCAGCCGCGGGTCACTGCACTCAAATGTAGCCTTATAGTGGTCGTGCTTTGATTTTGCCGTTAGTGCCCCAATTATAATCCAATAATACATTTTATCATCATCATTCCCAGTCCATATTCGTCCCTGCTGCAGGGGCACGGACCTCCCCTCATCAGGCCCTCCTGGATTCCGTAGTCTACAACGCTGGCCTAGTGCGGATTTGTAGACATTACACACCCATGCAGGCATGCAGGTTTCTTCATGAAGTTTTCCTTCTCCATTGAGTACATTGGTGTCTACAATGTAGACCGTACGTGGATTATAAATTATTCAGTGGTACGGGATTGAGATCGAATCCGCGACCTTTCGATCGTGAGTCGACTTTATAACCACTACGCCACCAATTATACTTTTATACGAATCATTTTATAATATTTTATTATATTTTACATTTACAACAATTAATTTAACAAACATACAAATAATAATAATAATAAAACAATAATTAACTTAAAGCTATAAATATTCTAAGAAGGGTGCACTCTTGTCGGACAATCAGAACTCTGGCCGCTATTTAGCTCAAGAGTTAGCTATTACTATACAACGAGGAAATTTTACATTTTATAAAAAAATATTTATTGCATTTGGAACAACGACCTGTATAATCGTATAGCTTGTATTCCGTCTCGATGTTTGCAATATTGAAAGACGTATTCGGCATTATTTATTTGCAACGCACAGAATCGGTCAATTCTAATGCCCTCACGAACCTTTCATTCCCTTTTGATCCATTTCAATTTGCCTGACGTCTCATTTACAACCAGGTGGTCCAATCATATATTGGATGTTTAGACGGATAAAGAAGCATTTTAAAGATGTATTGTAATTTTGCATTGTTTGTGCATGGTACAGCGAAAAGTGAAATCATTAATCAGTTCAAATACAAGTGATACTGATTATAGTGTTAAGAATTTTGGGTTACTCAAATTCAAAAATTAAGATTTCCTGTATCTTGGATAGGTACTGGACAATGATATACTTACTTACATAGATAAATTATCAGTACATACATAGATAAATAAACAAGCCCACGACTCGGATACAAACATTCGTTCTTATTACACAAAATTCGCTCCCACCAGGATTTGAATCCAGGACCAATTAGCACAGAAAGTAAGGGCATTACCACCGAAGTAATCAGTCCTCAAATTTGAATTTGATCTATTCTTATTACGATTATAAAATTGTAAATGTCAAATTTTGTGAAGATATTAAAAAACAGCTACTCAGATCGACTAATTAAGGGCTTCTGAAACCAAATTCGTCGACGTTTGTTTGTTTGTTCGAGCTTCAGGCAAAAACCAGCAAGTAGATTGTGGTCAAACTATTATAGTCTTAAAGGTATTATTTCGACTTAAATATTGCGGCATGTTTTATCAAAATAGGTTAGGTAACATTGAAGATACAGTTTGATCTCTGTTTTAGAAGTCGCTGTTAAGGTACTAGAGCTCAAGTAAAAGTGGGTTTAAGGCTTTTTATATAAATTTATGATTATTTTGAGATTTCTCATATAGCGGACAACGGACATTCACGCTGCTGGAACCGCGGACAAAAGCTAGTATTTATATAAGAATGCAATTATTGCTTAGTGCTTTATAATACAGAGATAATGTGCTTTATATAAGGTACAATTATTTGGGTATTTGATTAATAAATAGTAAAATCAGTAGATGAACAACATCTATTTAAGGAGAAAACCTTGTGTTCCGAGATTGATTGTTACCAAATTTGATACAATTTCTTATCCTACAGAAATCCTTTTATATAACGCGAGTACTCGAAATAAAAAAGAGTACAAATGAAACATTGGTAATGTGGCATGAACAACTGTAACAGTACACCTTGTAAGAGGCGTAACAATGGGCTATCCGTTCCGTGAAAGCTCGGGCCCAAGCACCCAAAGCCGCCGACACGTCTGCTTCCATGTCTCGTGTTAAATTTAGCGTTGGTGATCCAATCTCCGTCCATTGTAACCAATGAAAGTAAAATCTGAAAGTGGTAGCACTGAATATGCATGGTCACTTGGATTCGTACAATTTGTAATTGGATTAACATGTCATTTGTACAATGGTTAAATGCTTTGTGTACACAGAGCAAGCGTGAGTTTAAATATGCTTTTTTTTATTAAAGCATGCGATTTCAACGCTTTCTTAGCGTTTTTAACAGTATGTTAAGTCCGATAAGGGGGATGTTTATAGTCAGTTTTCTTTAGTTATAAGTAACATACATATATTAATATAAACGTCATCATATTTTTAACAAAGAGAATTTCGAAAAAATTGTTATTTATTGTTTTAAGTGCACTTTCAATTTTATTATAATAGTGTAGGTAGTTTAAAAAGAAACAATAAATCAAGAATATCTAAATTGAAGATGATACCACATAATAATGGAATGTATCGGGAATGAGACCGACAGAGCAACTCTTAACTCTTTTGTAGTAGAAAATTTTGAATAAAATTATTTAGATCATTTTATGCAGCGGCTTAAAATAATAAAACTACTAGTTATTAATAAAAAAAAAAATAACTTGAAAATAATTTTAATTTAAGAGCCAGTTTAAAAGTTTTCTAATTGTAAATGATATTCATACATGCAATAATTTATTATAATAAGAATCTATACTATTATAAAATCGTAAAACGTCATTGGCTGTGCATTACAGATATTCCAAAAAAATCTAACTCAGATCGACCACTTAATGGCTCCTTAAACTGGAAACATCTTTTGTTTCCTTCACGTCAGTTTGTTTGTTCGAGCTTCACGAAAAACCAACTACTAAACTTTGGTCACACTACTGCAGTCTTAAAAGTTCTGTTCCAACTTAAATACTGCAGCATATTTCATCAAAATCGGTCAAATAGAATTGAACGTACAGCCTGATCCCCGTTTCAGTAGCCGCCATTATGGTACGAGAGCTCAAGTAAAATGGTTTTGGTTTTTTTTTTATAATTTATCTATAATTCGGGATTTTTAATTTAACCTAAAATTCGATTCGACATACACGTAGGCGGATCCGCGGGTAAAACCTAATGATTGATATGTGCTTACCCACAGCTCTACGCGGCAAAGAAAATTACTGGATATATTACGTGACCCGCTTCTGTCAACATTGTAGTGTGCTGACCACAGTCCGTGCATATTATAATTACTTCGCGCGTGGTCGAAACTCAAGCGACAGGTGACATCTTAAAATATAAAAGCAGATGCCAGTAACTGTAAGTGTCAACACGTGTTGGACTATTAAATCAACAATGTCATCATCAGATGTCCCAATCCTATAATCATCTTCCTCTGGTATTTTTTTAAACGTATTTCGGCAAAGAAATATGAATTACCGTTACAATTGATTTTGCCGAATCGCTCTTAACTTATACACTTGCTTCTGTTTGCGGGTACACTCGTGTAGATTTTGATATTTAATTACATAAAGTCATGACCACATCTTTGAAGGGGTGGGTGGTCAGAGAGGTTATGATCTACAACAAACACACTTACCGAATCAATCACGATTAGATAAAGCAAAGTGCTCGATAATTGATATATCGTGATTGCAAAGTGATCGATAATTGCTTTAAGATTTATATTCCTTTACTTAATTACTACTGAAAAAAAAATACGAAGGAGTAGTGTTGTTCTCCTATAAAATACAGATAATTCTGACAAACATGCAATCTTATTGATTTTTTTTTGAGTTTTTTCGATTTATCTTGCTAATTATATACCTCAGTTTAAATAATAGCATCATATTGCGTTTATTAACATATAAATAAGTTCAATATTATATAGTAAATAATACATCAAAAATTAACGTTGATCATTGATGATGAACTTCAAATAACATTGTATTATTTAGCATACATACACTCACGCCGACATTCCATAGATGTAGGCAGAGACCACGATATGCCACAACTATAATTCTGACACACCTCTCATCTCATCCACATTATGCATATTTTCAACACTTTCGTCTTCTTGTGCCATATCTATGATTTAATTTCAAGTTCTGTATCAAAAGCATCTAATCTGACTTTTGTCATAACTATAATATATTCTTTGGAGAAGATGGCAGGATTCTGTCAAGTAGAGATGATGCTACAGCGAAGAAAAAACAAAAAGAGACAGATGTTTATATATATACCATTGTCACAGAGTGGACTTTAGTGGTTTCCTCTTCTACTAGATCTTACTAAACTTTAAAAATAATATACTTGTCACTGTTCAAATAACGTATTTGGATTATATACAGCAAAATTATTTATACATATATTTTAGTAGATATTGGTGCTAGTTCTGCGATAACAGAACTTAGCTAAATTTAGTCTCTCCCTATATTCCAATTTTAAACGTCGAAACGAGATAGTAAACATTTTTAACGAGTACCAACGTACGTATGTTTCGGTCAAACGGTACAAAACATGTTGCGTTTTTACGTATCTTTAGCCCGTATGTTCCGAGATCGCGTCTAAATTTCTTAATTTTGACGTTGTTTAAACAAAACTGATAACACCAAAATTGCAGCTATTTCGTTTAGGCGTCTGACATTAAAAAAAGATAGGGAGAGACTAAATTTAGTTAAGTTCTGTTACCGCAGAATTACCACCAATGTTGGAAAATAAATTATATAATTATACGAACACACAAAATTACCAACCATTATTACATGAATACCGAGGTATGTCGGACGCATGATTACAAGCACTCCATTCACACTGACCCAGTCTGTCACTTAAAAATGTTGTTACACGTCGTTATTTGTAATTGTTTTAAGACTTTTTTAAATGAGTGATATTAATGATATTTACATTTTATGATGGTGCGGTATGTGACGAGGGAACGAGCGGGATTCCATCACCAGTCAACCAGGAACAAATTTTTATTGATATCTTAATAAAAAACGAATGTACGGTAGCCCGAGAGATGTTTCGCTCGAGAAATCTTTGAATGACATTGCTTTTTGATATGAATGGTCCCATAGGGTTATGAAAAGGACGGAGTTGATTTTTTATAAGATTAATTTTAAAATATTTACAAAATTTGTTTATTTATATAATATCCTTTATTGTATTCTTTACAAACATGTGCGGGATTTATCAAATATACCTTAGTAAGTCTCTCATATAACGAAATCTTGAATTCATGTTACCAATTTTCTGTATACATTATTGAAGCCAAATTTCAAGACACTAACGTACTAAAGTATATCAATTTCTTTTGTTCAATCAAATAATTGATTTGTTCTTATTCCATCGTCGCAAACAGAACAGAAAATGGTTCAAAAAATGTGTGAACTTCTGTCCTAGGGCTAAACAGAACTGAAATTAACCTTAACATTACCGGTATCTGAAATTAATACGTTTTGTTTTTCATCTCATTTCTTATCGTCTGTGAATGCACCTACTTTTTTTGTCTCTGCTTTACCCTATGGTTGACTGGTAGAAAATGCCTAAAGTATTCACTCCGCTTGTAGATGTTTTATGTATGAAGTGTAAATAAATAAATTAGAGATCTGCCCCCTAGCCAAGTTGACTTCCTACAATCGTTAACGCTAATAGAAAAGAAAAAATGTATAGGAATGACATTTCTATTCGATAAGTCACGGGTGACTTGGCGATTAAAAATGTCATTTCTATACATTTTTTTTCATTTCTATTAGCGTTAACGATTTTAGAAAGTCAACTTGACTAGAGGGGCTGATTCATTAAGGCAAGTTCTATGAGTATATGTCAGGTAGAGTACAGAAAGCTATCATCAAGTGCGGTAATAATATTTTTATTTTGAAATTTTATTTATTTGATGGCATGATTATTCTGTGGTTATAATAATCATTTCGCCTCTATCTTTCAATCGCCATCATTTGTCATCATCAGCATAAGCTTACATAAAATCCGCTACCAAATATAAACCTGTTACAATAAAAAAAAATCTATTCGCTTGGTAGATTTCTTAGGAGACGCAGTAAATGTTAGTTGAGTCGCAAGATAATGCTACTATCCATTACATAGTTGTAATATTAACATAAATAATATTATGTTGGTAAATTTTTATCTAAGAAATTAACACACAAAAACGAAAAGACACGAAAGCGTAAAATTGAAAAGAAAAGTAAGAGTCCATTTAATTGCTTAATTATTTAATAATGACACTTCTATACTATTATTTGTACATACAAAGAATTTGTACTCTGTGCAATCATATTACGTCATAAAAATGAAGAATAGGCATGTAAGCACGCAAGTGGCTTGCGCGATGACACCACTGCGCACAAAAACCATCAGGTACTACACACCTCAAAACTGTCTAGGGATATTTTAGTCTTTCAAAGATTAGACTAAAAAAATTACAAAATACTACTTAAGACATATATCAAAATATAGTCTATGAATATATGTAATAAACAATCAGTATTTTATATTTGCTTTATATTTTTTTTGTAAAAATAACAAAATACCTTCGCAAGAACTGCCGCAGCTTTCAAACATCAATGGTTCGCTGGTAGAAAACTCAATTGTGGGTTAAGCTCGTCCTTGTACATTTGTTTTTAGTAACCATATCTTTGAGATTTGTATAGTAAAGAATAAGAAATAAAGGATACCATTTTTGGCTAAGATTTAATTTATGAATCGGTGTTCAAAACTTAGGTAGGAAACTTAAATTGTAATTTAATCAAAATTACAAATTGTCTGTAAAAGCTCCCCGGATATTAATCACACATTGGCAATATTTGCATGCTCAAAATCAATGTGTCGATATCTTTCTGTGGAATTAGGCTCTAGGTACGGTGGAGGTATTCAAAAAGTTCACCTTTCGACGCCAGAATACCCGGAAAACTACGCTAGAGTATATCCCACACATGTTCAATCGGATTTAAATCTGGGGATTAGGCGGGCCAGTCCAGGCCCGCAGCATCGTTTTCTTGTAATCACTGAGTTACGACTCGAGCCGTATGTGGATTGTCGTGCATTAATATAAAATTTTCTTCCATTTGCAATCTGTGTAGTAAGATTATAGATCTCAGCACATCATCACGATATTTTGGATTAAAAAATAGATTAGTTTCATATGTCATTAACATATCGCTCATCTAATAGAACAATGACGTAATTACATTTTTGTCAATTTATCAGAAGAAGTGTTTCAGTTTAAAATTGGATTATACCCATGTTGTATATCATATCAATTATCATGGTTTTTTCATAATTTATTTATAGATTATTATTAATAATATGAGCATTCTCGAAAAAATCCATATTAAACAACAAATCATCCAAAATAAACACAAAATAAAATTTTAACTTTTTTGGCAATTACGTCATTATTCTCTTGGATGAGCGGTATATGTAAACGTCTCCAATGGAAATCTCTAATATAACCGTTTTTTTGTTTATTTTTTTTTAGACTTTTTTTTTACATATACATATATTATATGTATATGTAAAAGCTGACTTAATGGATGAAGATCTACTGAGATCCTCAAGACACTAAATCAAATCCCTCCTATTATGGGGGAGGCTCATGTTGATCTTCCACGGACCAAAGATTATGAGGATGATAATTTTTTTCTTAGGCTGTCCTGTATATTGTGATATAACTTTTGGTGTTGACAGTACTGCGTAGGGGTGTTGGGTTAGTGTCATCGGATAGTGAACTCACGCACTGACCATTCATCCCGGGGTATCGGTATGAGCGGAAATCACATTGTTAAATCTTCACAAAAAACTGTTATAAGTATGTGTATATTGAAAAGTTTATATTTTAATTTATTTGATACATTTAGTATGTTATCAGTAATATTGGGTAAAAGGTGATAATATAATAATAATAATAATCGATTGCTAACAGCGTATCGTATGTATCATCCACGTTCTTCTGTCATGAGGTTGTACATCCCACGGAAGTGTGGAGGACGAGGCTTCTT
>WUAW01001236.1:346-10640 GCA_017165845.1 Thaumetopoea pityocampa | reverse complement strand
CACGTGTAACTAGCGATGTAGTAATTTCGTTACCGACGTGTGCATAAATCTTGCGCGTGTCGCAGGTCAGACCTACTGTTGAGTGAAGTGGTGGACACGTGACTAACACATGGCGCCTTGTGCAGGTACAAGGTGGCGCAGACAGTTTACCTGCAGACTCAGATCCTGGACAAAGACGTGTCCAGCGCTGAACTGAAGCTCCTCACCCTCGCTGCTAGACTACAGGACGCAGAGCGCACCATCAGGGACAGTGTCAGCGAAGTGCAGGCCATGGTGAGTGTCTTGTGGCGCGCGGAGGTATTTGATTGGACTTGCTGCTGGTGTCGGGTCGTGTTACGTGCACCAGCGCGCGCGCCACACGTTCAACGCGAGTTTGTCCCCGTCGAAGTGTGGTTCGAATGTATAAATCAGATGCCCAAGGGTTTCCTCGTTGCTATTTTTTATTTTAATTGTATTCGTGTGTGGCATGTCTATGTATGTCTGTACCCAGGTGCACAGCTCCAAGTCGGAGCCGTCGGGCAGGCCCGCGGAGCCGCAGGGTGCCCGCGGCGCGCGCGACCCGGCGGCGGCGCGCGGCGTGAGCGCGCGCGGCGCGGGCGTGCGCGCGCTGCTGGCCGCGCACGAGGAGCTGGCGACGGCGCTGGCCGGCAACTCGGTGCTGCTCGCGCGCCTCGACACGCTCACCCAGCGCCTCACGCCCTAGCCGCCGGCCGCGCCGCGCGCGCGCCCGCCGCCCGGCCGGCGCACCCGACAGGTACGAATGTGCGCGCCCAACGTTGGACTCCCACGGGTGGGCGTTCCGCAATCAAATGATGCCCCTTATTATTTTGTGTGACTTAGTTTATATTTTTTTTACACCACGCTGCCTGGTGGCAAACAGGCTCGCGGCGCGCCTGGTGGTGAGCGGTCACCGCGGCCCGTGGACGCCCGCGACACAGAAGTGTCACACGCGCGTCGGCGACCCTTTCGAAATTTACTTACTCTTGAAGAACCCCATACTGTAGTCCTTCAGAAAAATCTCAGCAGAGAGCTCATTCCACAATCGGAGCGTTCCGTGGAAGGATTCCTCTGAATCAGCACCGTACCCGACCATCGAGGTTCTAATGTGTGAGGATGAACCCGCTGTCGGTGCGATGGTAGGAAGTGGCTGTGGGCATCATGTCAAACAACTCTTCGGAACACAACCCATTGTATAACCGGTAGAACACACACAGGGGGGCGAAATCTCTGCTTAATGATTACGATTATTACTAACAACTATATATTATCTTTATCTGTAATAAATTATAATAATCATTTAGGAGGACGTTGAGGAGAGCTCCTCCGAGGCGTCGGCGTCGTGCAGCGCGGACGAGGCCGCCTCGTCGCTGGTGTTGTGCGCGCGCACCGTGGTGCACTCGCGCGCCGGCTCGCTGCCGGGGCCCGCGGACGCGTCGCCGGACGACGGCAGCGGGAAGCACTCGTGCTGCGTCGGCTGACCGTGCCCCGACACTACAATTTGAGTGAACATTTAAAGTGCTCCCACGCGGCCGGCCCGTCTGAAGTGGACTGTCACCGTGACGTGATGTCAAGGCGCTGAAAAACATGTGAGCGCCGCGAGTCAAGCCGTCGCCCGCTCGCTCCGCCGCGGGCCGCGGGCTCGGCGTCACCACACCAATCGTAGTTCCAAATGTTGGCAACATTGTAAAACAATGAGTCTGTCGCTATTAAATATGACATCGAAAATGTGAACGACCCGCGTTCGTTGTTAAATGATCACTTTCTGTGAAATATTCGTGACCGTCAACGACGCGTCGGCGCTAAATGATGCATAAATTGTGGCTGTGGTGGGCGAGTGTCAGCCTGGCCGCCCCCGACTGAACCTGTTCAGTGTTCTGAATACGTTTGACGCCCGGCGCAATTTCACATTTATTACATCCAGTGACCTGGTGTACGGCTTTCCTTTAAGTCTAGTCATCATTTGAAACATACTTTCATCAGTTTAATAATAAAATACTCATGTATTGCATTTTATTGCCTCTTGGGAGTTTTGACGTTAATCCGAAGATTAACACATTGACTGGGCAAGGAATGTGCGGGCTTATTGCCTTAAAAAACAGTCACTTTGCTATGTTAGTTACAGTTTTATTCCAACGTTTCAATATTGCTCACGATTATTGACGATCAATACACAAAACAACACCAAATTTATATATTAAACATCGCAATAAACTAATGTAAAACGTTAAAATAAAACTTCAAGTGACGCTTCACTCGGGTTGGCGCCAAAACTCCCGGTGCTATTATTATTTACTAGCCACAGATTAATAAGCATCCGACACCGAACGCGGTGCGTTTGTACAACAATAATTTTAAAAAATCACAAGCAGGGTAGTAACGCGATATTTTACACAACACCTAGACCTCAATGTCGTGTTTGCTGAAGGCGTACTGACGTCTCGAAGCTCTGTTTCATTTCAAGTCGTTGACTGTATATAACACTACGCTCCTGGTGAGTGAATGTAACATTTATTTGTATATAACTGTGCTGTCCAATTGTTTAGTTTAAATTTTTGTATATAGCACCCACACAGTGTCACATTGATCTTCGGATTTGTTACGAGTTGTACAGAATAAGGTCACGAAAGCGCTGCGCATTTTTCCGCAAATTGAGAGCAAAGTCCACTGAGTGAGCGATCGACATAAACGAATTATCCGCCTACAGTCCTTAACGACATGCGCACATTTTTAAAATTCTTAAAATTAATTAAAATATGAAGCTAATCTGTGAATTAAATGTATACTTACAGCGAAACAGTAAACATTGGTCGAGGATTAATTGGCGTCAAATGAGAGTATTTAAACTAATGTCTTAAATGAATCTGTGATACGTTTCGTAATGTCCGCGTCAGTAACTACTGTTTATCGCAACGCAGTTGATGCGAAGGATACCTTTGGTATTGTTTTTCTTCGTGACTTGTAGAAGACTGTTCTGGTGTATAAGATCAATGAATATATCCATCTCATCTGTACAGTATATATTTGTGTAAATATTAGATTACTATATGCCGAAATACCGGTATAAGATGTGCGTGCGCACAACGAACAGGTACGTCAGTGCAAGCGGCTGCCCCCGCGCAGGCGGTCGGGTGACCGGCGGGTGGTGCCGCGTACTCGCGCGCATATAAGACAGCCGCTTTCGAAACCACCGGAAGGAACACGGATGGGTTGACACCGCCCCGCCGCACACCGCTGCGCCCCCAGCACCGCGCCGCGCGATGTATTGAAATACCTGTACACGGCCGTATTCAGGGCTAATATCGAAATATCAGTATTCTCCGACTCCAACACCGGTCATCCAATATAGCATATTTTGTTTCAATATTGTTGAATACCGGTAGCCATGTTCTAAGCGGGGACCAAACTTACTGAACGCTGTGCTTTACGCACAACACCGATGACCTGCTTGCCGTCCACGATTAGAGGTAGCAAGTAGATCACGTGCACACAGTATGTTTGATTACGAACATTGCGCCCTGTAGAGGGCTCGCGTGACGCGTTCACTAAACAGCTCGTCGCGCGCGTGCGTGTCGCT
Organism: Thaumetopoea pityocampa; assembly: GCA_017165845.1. Classification (NCBI taxonomy): domain Eukaryota; kingdom Metazoa; phylum Arthropoda; class Insecta; order Lepidoptera; family Notodontidae; genus Thaumetopoea; species Thaumetopoea pityocampa. The sequence goes on along the minus strand of WUAW01001236.1, from coordinate 7,066 downwards.
GTACAACAGAAAGGTAGAACGCGACCTTCGAGCGCTGCCTTTAAATGGAGCCGGACAACAGTATCCGTAGGTTGGCTCCTTCGTACACGCGGCACAGTAATGCACGCGACGCAATAGCATTAACAGTGTGCGGCCTCGCGTATTTTGCTGCATGTTACTGCGAATGAGGGTACCTCCAACCTCCCCACGGCCCTACCGACCCGTCGTAGTCATACGGGCCGAATCGCGCGAGATGCCGCAGGCACCAATTCTAATGGTGTCAGCCCGCGACAATTCTTGGCTCCCTACAAGTTATTCTATTTCTCTTTGACCTTTGTACGTATAATCACCGCTCCCCCTTCAGGGGCGTGACACTCTGCGTCGCCGGGTGTTCTACTATAATTAATTTTCTCGTCCTTTCGTAGTTCGCCGGTGTGCCAACGAGATCGCAGTAGTGCAGGGCCCTGCACACCGCCTGTGTACTCCAGCCCGTACAAAAGCCTAGCCTTAGCCCTTAACTACGAATGAGGGTAGTCTAGAGTAGAGATGGCCGCCGCGCCGCGGGCCTGGAGTCGTGGGGCACCCGCTACGGCCGCTCGGCGCCCACCCAGCGCAGCCGTCGCATTAGCATAATAACATTGCCGCGAAATGGGCCGTGTGCTCATAGTTTATATTGTTGTAAATAAGGAGCGTCGGCTACCAAGCGTGCTGCTACACGTGTAAACTTCACGGCCTACATTCGAATTTCGGGGTGCCCCCCCGCTGTGCCGAGGGCGCGACACAGGCTACGTGTGTGATCCATAAGTTGTCGCCGCGTGCCGCTGGGCGTGGGCGTGCGGAGGCTAACCCATTGCAGTTGACAGCTGACACTCGCACGGGGCGGTGTGCGGTCCTGCTGTGTGTGTGGGCCGCGCCATTAGCCATGAAACCATTGCATTCGAACAAAATGCACCAACGTCCAATGAACCGTTTGAAAAGCAAAAATTCCAAACTGTAGGTATAATGTTATATTATAATAATACAATGTTTATAATCTTGTTTTAACATTTACTTTTGTAGTTAATTATAAATGTTAAAACAATATTTACGTTCCAATGTGATAACATGCTATAAGCACTGTCCTATTGAAAAATAATATTGTTTGTACACGTTCATTTGTAGCAGTGAGTCGTATACAATAAAACAATTTTTTTTATATTATTTGGTTTTATTAGAAATGTTCCGCGGAATGTACACTTATTATCAAACACTGTGTCATCAGTCTGTAGGGGTATCGACACCTGTGCAGAAATACCGTAACTCTTTTTTTTCGCATATTGACTTGTATAGTTATTTTTAACTAAAAACATAATAAAATATGTAATAGTTTTAATTACTGATTAAAGTTGATGAACATAGTGCTCCTAAAAAAATTAAATAGGGTTTTCTTTCTTGAACTTTATATGAATTTTTAATTTTAAATTTTGATCTCTCATAAAAACAGAAAAAGTGAGGTACAATGTTATTTATTGCATGGGGTGGTGTCGACATAAGAGTACCCTTTATTGCACACTAATTACACACATTATCGAACACAGCCATTTCTTTCGGACGACCTTTGTAATAGTGGAAAAACTGGCCCACTTTTCGGGCGAAAATTGGGCTACGGATAGCCCCTTGCTGATTGGACTTGTACGGCTGCACCAGCGAAGAAGGCGTGACTATGTATGCACGACTTGTATGAACAGGATTGTAAAAATGTTAAATTTCGTAAAACGGCCCTAAAACGCGATTTATGCGTAAATATTCATGCGATGGCTCTCGCGGCCACGACGCCCGCCTCCGTTAAGCGCTGAACTTTCCGTGTGTTAATTGTCGCTGCTCCGTTTATTTGATCGTGGCGCGCACGCGCCCCATGCGGCACGCGGCAGTTGGTAAACGGTCACCTGATGGTAAGTGATCACCGCTGCCCACAGACACCCACAACACCAGATGGATCGCAGGTGCGTTGCCGGCCTTTAAGTGTAAGCTAGTTTCTTGAAGCTCCCCAAGTCGCATCCACTTGCAATAACCGCCGCTGGGGGAGCTCATTCCACAGGGTGGTGGTGCGTGGAAAGAAATGGCGCGAGAAACGTACAGCGGCAGATCGCTTGGAACTATCCAACCGATGACGGTGAAATTTTAAATGTTTGGCGAGATGTGCGGTGATGGAATTCAGCGGCTGGAATTAGTCAAAACAATTTCTCGGAACAATATAATTCCTGTTATCTGTTCTACGGCTCAAGTATGCAGTAATAAAAAGAAGTTGCGTTCAAACCGCAATAAAGTGAAGTAGTTCTCATCAAACTGGATTAATTATCGGTTAAATAATATTCAGTTTTAAATTTGTCAGGTGTAACTGTAACACCGTCCAAAAGAAACAGTTCTGCTCCGCAAGGTGTCGTGCGATTGCAAGAGATAACGTTTACATAAACAATTTTAATAAAAAGTAAATTTACGTTTAAGTAAAAACATTGTCGAAATGTAGGTACATATATGAAATATGGTCTGCCTCTATTTGCCGTTTTCGGAATAACAGAGGGTGATAGTACAAATAATGTATTCTATACCTAGTAACATACATACGACTCTATAAATAATCGATTTACTGACATTTTATTTAAAATATAAAGATCAAATAATACATTCAAATGGTCGCTAAGCCCTAATAAGATCTATTATTATAAATTCTTAAGAGTAGCCTTGCGCTGAAGATACCCCTCGCCTCGGATCAAACACAAAACTGTAAAGTTCGGTTCAACTTAGTGACAATCAAGCTATTCCCTTTTAGGTGATAAAAAAAGTTGCCAAAGTTGGGAGTGCTAGCTACAGTCCGATGGTATTGAACACCGGATCCGCTGCTTATGCTGTATAAAGCGCAAGTGCGTTCGCGTGTGGAGTACTGCTGCCATGTATGGGCTGGAGCTGGGGAATGCCACCTAGCAGCCTTGGACTCCGTGCAGACGGGTGCAATGAGGCTTGTTGGTGACCCTTCTCTGGTTGAGAGCAGGCTGAGCACAGGCGCAGGGCAGTCAGCCTCTCGGTATCCTACGGGATACATTTTGGAGTGTGCGCAAGAATTACAGGATTTAATTCCTCCATCCCCCTTTCACCATCGCACCACCAGGCGCACGGCGGGCTATCACCCCTACCTCGTAGACACCCCCGCCACCCGTAAGAAGCGATTTGCTTCCACGTTCATAATACGTGCAGCCAAACACTGGATTAGTCTTCCTGCGTCAGTATTTCCGCCCGATTAGAATGTGGTTGTCTTTAAGACAACAGTGAATAAGTGTTTATTAACTCTCGACTGCGGCGCTAATGTTCTATACTGTCCACGGATACGGCTGGCCGCACGCAGGGCGCGTGCGGCCGTACTCGCGTAACGCACACGAACGCCAGTGCGGCCGCACACGTCTCAAGTGTGAAACATCGCGCCACAAGCGTGCGGCCAACACACACCCCGTGTGTGGAAAGGAGCACACCGGCAGTGCGGCCGAACACACATCGTGTGTGTACAAAATAAATTACTGCTATTACTATAACATGTATTTATATAAAAGAACAGCTATTGCCCGCGGCGTCAGTGTCAGTAACCGCGGTATATGGAAGCTCCCTAAATAACGATAGATTTACAAAAAATTGCCGCACGGGCGTACAATTAAAAAAAAAACATTAGTCGTGTTGGGCCGCACCCTCGTATAGAATTACGCTCCGCGTGTGTTTGCAGCAGTCAGAGTTGTGCTAGTACGTTTTACCACTACAGGTTACATCGCCTCTTACCACCAGGTGGGGTTGCATCCAAGTACTAGCTTATATTAGGTAAAATAAGTACAGCAAGTATCGACACGACGAAGTGGTAACTGGCGCTGCAATCTGAACTTGATGCTATTTATACTTTGGAAACACGCACTCAGAAATGACACAATGATTTCGTCAAATCGAACTTTACCCATAGGGTAACGAATAGGTGTGGAGGCAGGAAATAAGTTATTGGTGTTGATCGAGCGAGCGCGTACCTCGTTAGAACCCCTGAGTGGCGTACCACTACCGCACTGCGCCACTCGTTAAACAGCTACTAATATTTAATACATAACGATAAAACAGTCTATTTAAATACAATATCATAACAAGGAAGTGCTCAGCGCCACCGCCGACGGTCCCCTACGAGTACCCCTTGTCGAGGAGTTTGCCGCGACTTCTGTCGAGCATCTTGTACTCCCGGTGCGACGCCTGCACGCACTGGAAGTCCGCCAGCAGCTTCTCGAAGTCAATAGCCGGCTTCGCACGGGCCGACTGTTTGGGCTCACTTCTGGGGACAGAACAGAGATGATGCCAAATTATTTGAACCGTTTTTAATAATAGTTAAATTCGTAATTAATATTTAAAAAAAAATGAATAAATACTTTAATAAAATTTTTGATTTCGTACACTGTAAACTTACGACCTTGTGGCACCGGCATTATGCCGAAAATGGATTGACGCGTTGTTATGCGTCAATCCATTTTCCCGCGAGTGCTGCGGAACCGGCTGAGGGTGCGCCAGGGTAACGGACAGCAGTGTTATCCTGGTATTCAATCACAATCTACTGCGGTCACTAAGACGCCTGCCAAGTGAAGAGATTATGGCAAAATGTTCCTCTTTAAGGAGCAGGCTCATGTCCAGCAGTACATTTCCAAGGGCTAATTAATGGGCTGATGAAAGTATCCGTTAAAACTGTTCGAAAGAACGGACAGAGCGAGTTCAACGCACCTCGCCGGTCAAGCACTCGCGTTCTATGCAACTCTATCAAGCTATCTATACCGACGGACCACGAACACATAGTGCACAACTGATATTATGAAACAATGACGGTTCAACATGTTCAGCCAATTATTCGGAGTACAAAATTCCACGTCTCAAAACAACAATATAAACAAAATGTCATTAATTAATGGTTGATAAAAACAATACAAAAACAAATTACATTCCATAATTCCCATTTCACTCACCAACTTCCATAGTACATATCGACGGTTGAAAGGTAATAGGGTATAAGCGACAAAAATCAAATTGTTCAGGAGAACAGTTTAAAGTTTGTAACTGCAGAGAGATGGACATAACTTTTTTATTTATTGTCATCTCGTGAAAATGGACCAAAGAATTTATTTATTTGATTCGACGTTGTTTTACGTGGTTTTATGCCACTTAGATCAATTGATCTTGATTAGATCAATCAATTGATTGAGTTTTTTTACTTGAGCTTAAGTAACTAAAAAGTCATTGTGGAATAAGCGCATTCATAAAAGCGTACAATTTTACAATAGGACGGCGCACATAACTCGTTTACGACCAAAATGTCGCTTATGCCCTAACCTATACCTTTCAACCGTCGATATGTATATATCAATATCAAAATTTAAAGAGTATTTGTGTTCATCGGTGTATTTAAGCTGTTTCTGAAGCTAAAGGTTGGGTACAGTGGAGGGCATAGAGTGGAAAGGTCCCTGATATCCCAACCCAACCCAAGGCACGACACCGAGCCGGAGCCGGTGCGAGTACGGAGTTCTACTGAGAGCGGGAAGTTAACTACACCAGACGAGAGATTGCTCCAGTTCCCTAGAAAATTTATTCTATGAGTTTGTTTTTCATTAGAAAGAACTATATAATGGTGCTAGAGTGTGGGCAATGCGCAGGCGACGGCCCAGTCTGTAGTGGCGGCGTACGTACGACGCGGAGTGCGGCACGGCGGGCGCGCACTGCAGCCGGCGGCGCAGCGTGTGGAACGCGTCCGTCTGCGGCAGCAGCATCAGCAGGCCGTAGAGTGCGCCGCGCAGCTCGCTCGCGCCCGCGCCGCCCAGCAGCTCCAGCCGCATGTCTGACAACCGACGCCCTCATACAACCGACATCCTCACACAATGGACACCCTCACACAATCGACACCCTCATACAACCGATACCCTCATACAACCGACGACCTCATACAACCGACGCCCTCATACAACCGACATCCTCACAAAATGGACACCCTCACACAACCGACACACTCATACAATCGACACCCTCATACAACCGACACCCTCACACATTCGACACCTTCATACAACCAACACCCTCACACAATCGAAGCCCTCATACAACCGACACCCTCACACAATCGACACCATCATACAACCGACACCCTCACACAATCGAAGCCCTCATACAACCGACACCCTCACACAATCGACACCATCATACAACCGACACCCTCACACAATGGACGCCCTCATACAACCGACGCCATCATACAACCGACGCCCTCTATAACCGACACCCTCATACAATCGATACCCTCATACAACCGACATCCTCACACAATGGACACCCTCACACAATCGTCATCCTCATACAACCGACGCCCTCATGCAACCGACGCCCTATATAAACGACACCCTCAGACAATCGATACCCTCATACAACCGACACCCTCACACAATCGACACCTTCATACAACCGACACCCTCACACAATCGAAGCCCTCATACAACCGATACCCTCATACAACCGACGCCCTCATACAACCGACACTATTATGTATTTACGTATCGGGCACGGGTAAAAACGATTTCATTAAACAAGACATATTCTATTGTACAAAAGTATATTAATATCATTTAGCCAAGAATGGCGCTCTAATATACAGGGTGTACGGGACAATGGGACAAATACTTGAATGATAGAAAGGGTATAAGAATAGAATGC
>WUAW01001230.1:6168-16805 GCA_017165845.1 Thaumetopoea pityocampa | reverse complement strand
ACTAAGTACTGAGTATTTTATAATATAAAAACATGAAAAACACAGTTGTATTTATTGAAATTTTATTAATAGGCTGGGCTACGTCTAATTGTCCGTTTATTTATTTTATTTTAAATTTAATATTACATGCATGGTTTTTATAAACATGACAATCGATGCACGCTGACGAAACAGCTACGTACTTGTAGGAAAACGTAGATGGACTTTTCTTAGATATTTTGAACCTACGTCAATAAATTAAAAAACTACTAAATAATAACAATATATAGGAATAGGAAAGAAGTAGGTTTAGCTTATGTGACAAAATAATTTGAACAGCGCTGATATTCATCTAGCTAGCTCTCTCGCTCTCGTTAAAAATTTGGTGGCTGCCGACAGTTATTATTAATTTTTTTTATTAAATGATCTAAAATACAAATATTAATCAACAATAATAAATTTAATTTCTTTCTATGCTCATTAAAACTATAGACAGTGACAGAAAACTTTATAAGATAATCTGCGTATACTTAGCCCTGCGGGTACTCAGTGGCTATGAATACATATATAAATATGTAATTAAATAAATAAAATAAAATATATTCTCTATGGATTCGGGTAGTTCCGGTAACACAGGCGTGTTGACTAAAAATGTTGTGAACTCACATGCAAATTATTTTTCATGTTTTTTTTTGTTTCGTTAATTGTAGTAATTTCAACAATTTTAGAACTTCTACTTTATCTACCATTCTAAATTATTATATAAATTATAATAAAATATTTTTAAAAATATTTTAAAAGGTACTTGAAAAGTAATTTATAGCTTTATACCCAATCATTACTTGTATATGTAATCTACCTACCAAATTATCACCATCGTCAACCACTGGAAATACACTACTGTACATGAGCCTCCTCTTTAAAAAGAAGGGATTATCCAGTCTTAGCTGGCGTCTTGGATCTCGCCTATTATCCTGGTACATCCAGCTAAGGGTAGCTGGTCCTCACAGCATAGTTGATGATATGAAGTTATCATTATGCCGGTGCTACACAGACATTAATATAATTTTAATAATAGAACAAATATTATAAAAATACTTCTAATAACTTTTGTTTTAATTTTGGAAGAACCATTTCAACAATAAATTACAAGGATACATTCAAAAACAACATCTCCTCTTGTCAGCGTCTTAATTATGAGTAACTCCCAACGTTTCAATTACGTCTTCAACGGAAAGGACAATAAGAAACTTTGCTATTCGTAACTTTACATTCAAATAAACGTATGATTTATTCAGTGTTTGTTTACAGAATGTTTCAGAAATAATGTTGGTACATTTTATATATAGGACTGTATGTCCATTTTACGCGAATAAAATTATTTTGTGTTGAAGTTAGTGTAGCTAAGTGTTCATACAAAATCGATTCAGAATAGACAACGGCTAGTGTAATAATAAAATAAAATATCGTACTCAATATTCACATAAGTATAAAGTTATAAAACAATTTGTCTACATTTTGCAATACTAATAACTCCACAGCGATAAAAATGAACGACAAATCGCAAAATCCCCACATCGGCCAACTATGCACGCCTTCAAAATTAAGCCTTTTAAATATCAACTTCGAGGGAAATCCTACTCTTTTGACTTAAGTATAAAGTTTACTTTTGATAGTATTAGGTATTAGAAGGTTGAACCTTACTTGTTTTAAGATCTATTTATTATGTGGAATTTTACGCCGCAGGGCTTAATAGTCGACAATGTTTTATCTCCTTTGTGTCGATATCGCCATCTCTATTTGCGGTCATCTCATTCAATCCGACTTTCCTCATAATCCAATACTGAACTGGACAGACGGGATTTGTAAGGCTCTCGCAGCTTTGGCGACGTTTTAGAGTTGTGGGAATATCATACGGTCAGTTCTTATGGCTGGGGATTAAAGAAAATTGGCAAAATGGTTTAAGATGGGTAATGCATTTCTTTTCTTGAACGCAGTAGACTATATTATGTATTCATTAATATTATTATGAGTATATTTGAGGATATTAAATAGTACAGTGGTGTTAGATACGGCTTACGATCGAAGGGTCGTGATTTCGTTCCCTGTACCGTACCATTGAGTTACTATGTGTAATTTATGTATAATCTACATTGTAGACACCAATGTACTTAACGGAGAAGAAAAACTTCGTGAGGAAACCTGCATGCCCGCATGGGTATGTGAAGTCTACCAACCCGCACTAGGCCAGGGCGGTAGACGACGGCCTAATCCCCTCCTGATCAGGGGAAGTCCGTCTCCCTGTAGTGGGGACGAATATGGACTGGGGATGATTTCTGTGCTCATTATTCGGAAAAGTACGTCTTCATCAATTATAAATTCCATGAGAAGAACAGTAAGTTTAATTGTAATAACCCACTATATACATATTTCTATATTTTATTGCTGGAATTCGATTGGAGAGGCCTATATTCAGCAGTGGTCAGCGACGGGCTGAAATGATGATGATGATGATGATACATATGTATCATATAATAATTAACAAGTTAAAGTACATATGTACTTTAACTTGTTAATTCTTTTTACGAGACAGGTTTATTTTTTTAGGGATATCCTCGATTTGGAATTTCTTCTGAGTTTAATTTATTCATTTTTAATTATATTATAAAAAGAAAACCAAGAACATATATACATACATACGAGTACATACACATACGCCAGTATACCATAGTGGTAGGCAGAGACCATAAGTTCACCACATACTATAATTCTCACTCACGTCTCTCGCCTCATCATATTCATACATCTTTTCATACACTTTTGTTGATTAAGGGTGATAAGAACTTGAATTTTTTGAAACAGGTTGTTGATTTAATCAAGGTAGATTTTAATCTAGGAGTACTTATATTACACAAACTCTGTTGTTGTATATGCTTGTGTAAATATATTACACAAGCATATACAACAGAGTGCCTGAACGGAGTCAGCAAGATATAATCACCACTCCATCTCTTCCCGCATGTTTAACCAAGCCGTCGGTTGTACTAGTTGTGCACACTAGAGGGCGTTAAAATAAAACCACATCTGTGTACTGGTCTCCGGTTGGTTTGATCTTCGCTGGTTCTGACCACCTTTTTTTATTAATTCAGTCAACACTATATATATATCCACAAACGAAACCATATCGTGATTTAAAACGACAGTAACGCCATCTAGCGCCGATTTTCGTTCGCTAAACACTGCGTTTGTCTTTGGTGTTAAACAAATGCTGTGAGAATCAGCTAAAGGATGTACCAGGATAATGGGCAGCAGAGATATGCTGTTATTCAATCAAAATCTACTTCTATCATCAAGATGCCTGCCAAGCGTGGAAATTATGGCAAATCCCTCCTTTTCAAGGAGAATGCCTATGTTTAATAGTGGACTTATACAGGCTGATTATGATGATGATTATATAACAGAGATTCAATTACAAGTTTTCACGAATAGGATTAAAGAAACAGCAATGGAATAGTACGTTCTAAAAACTATATCCACACTAATATAATAAAAGAGTTTGTCTGTATGTTTACTACCTCTTCAAGATTCAATCGTTGAGTCGATTTTTTATATTTTAGATATTTATATATTATAGAAATTGTAAAAGAAGTTATAGTATAAATTGAACGAAAAGATGTTGTGGTCCCAAAGTCCTGGAGTAGCGATTCCGCACCGGAAAGCGTAGTGTCTGTGGGTCGACCCCCTACAAGGTGGACCCGTGTCCTAATGAAGTTCGCAGGCAGTCAGCGGATAGAGGCAGCACACAGCCACTCGGTGTGGTGACTATTAAAGGAGGCGTATGTCCAGGAGTGACGTCTGTGGTCTGATGATAATAAATAAATAAATCATCATGTGATACTGATTTATTTATTTATTATTTGGGAAACTCGCAGCATCTAGATCAGGGATGGCCAGCAGTCCAGTCTATTGTGGCGAGCCAAAAAGCATGTAAGTTGTATTATACCTAATTATTTATGTTAAAAAATTGCGTAGAACAGAATACGTAACGTAATCACTTTTCAATCGCCGTTCCATCACGTTATTCAAAATGTCAAGTAGTATGGAACTGATAGATCGCACAGGGTTTCTTTAGTAAACAGTAGTGCTAGATCGGAACAGGTCTAATCAAGTTGGCCACAAATCAAAGAAATATTTACACTCGTAGACACATTTTTTCTTACACACATTGATCTAGCCTCAAATCCCTGTGTCTTAGGTACTAGGCAAATCAAATTAACATAATTATACAAATAATCTAATCTAATTATATTCTAATAAGGAACGGTCGGTCTGGTAATTTTCCTATATACAAGCTTGAGGTTAGTATATACACATGTCTGAGCTAATATTGTCTACGACCAAATATGTCGGGCTCAATACACGTAATCTCAAAGTTAGATGGCTTATCACGTTCGGATTAGCGGATGCATGAGAATATTTTGAGATTAATTATTTACGCACAAATTTTTGGTCAATTAAGAATCAAAGAATGATTAGTTATAAAAATTCAAGGAGAAGATAATTATGCACTAGCTTCTGCCCGTGACTTTGCTCGCGTAAATGTTATAATAATATTTAAACTATTAACTACTGGAAGACGTTCATCATCATCACCATAATCACTACTACCATCACCATCACCCCCACCATGAACATCATCATTATCATCATCACCATCATCATCACCACCACCACCACCACCATCACCAACACCACCACCGTCACTATCACTACCACCACCACCATCATCATTATCATCAATCCATCACTGCAGGGCGCGGGTCTCTCTCTTACAGGGATAAAATCTTATCCTATGATTTAATCCAGGCCATGTTTTATCTATGTTACAAGTTTTATTCAAATTCGTTTAACGTTTTACGTGCGACTGAGTAACAAACATTAATACAAACTATCACAGGACCTTCAACACTTACTTGTTTTTGCTTGTTCACTGATGTTAGCACCCTAGGTTGTATCGCCACTTACCATCAGGTGGGATTGTAGTCAAGTACTAACTTAAATATGGGGAAAAGAAATTGAATTTAAGAAAGTTGGACTTTTAAAGAAACTAACACTTTAGCGACAAAAAAGCAGTTTGTGGAACTACAACTCAGCAGTTAAAATCATGTTTGTGATTGTTTATTTTTTTGTTGTGTATATTATGACTTCATCATCATCATCATTTCAGCCCGTCGCTGTCCACTGCTGAACATAGGCCTCTCCAACCGAATTCCAGCGCGACCGGTCCATAGCCACCTGCATCCAACGAGACCCAGTGATCCTCACTTGACTTGAGACTAAAGTATTCAATCAGTACCCACTCGCTCGATCAGTACGCCGTGGAGGTGCCGCACTGATTGCCTGTGCAGCCCCACAAGTAGGACTCGGGAAGCAAGGCTTCCTGAGTAAAGGTGAGGTCCATTAGTGAACGGATCAGGCCCGCTCGCACTGTGGACTTATCTCGCGTAACGTCTGCGGCCGGACACAAGGGCCAGATAGGAACGTGTGGTTTTTAGTGGGAGTAAGCCTCACATAACCGCTGTCTCATATCTTCAGCACAGTGGTATGAGTTCAGGCATTTTTTATATGTAAGAATTATTCAAACAGTGCGTATTGCCAGTGATGACCTATGGATCTGAGACATAACCGCTGACTATGGGCCTCATAAGAAAACTCAAGGTCACGCAGCGAGTAATGGAAAGAGCTATGCTCGGAATTTCCCCGCGAGATAGTATCCGCAATGAGGTAATCCGTAGGAGAACTAGAATCGCCGACTGGGCTAAAAGGATTGCAATGCTGAACTGTCATGCTGAACTGATAGACATTGGGGTCCTAAAGTGCTGGAATGGCGACCCCGAACAGGAGAGCGAATAGTGCAGGTAGATCCCCATCTAGGTGGACCGATAATCTGATAACTTGACCTTGGTAGATGAACTTGATGTCTTCTTCCCTTTAGATGTCTTAAACCACTGTTTGTTCACTAGTGGTCTACTCTATACCAACCCTTAGGAATCGACGATGATTTCATTACATTTAGAAATTTAAATCTTTCAGTGAGTAGGACTATGCCAGCTGTCAAAACACATTTGAATTTAATGAATTTGCAGTTAAAATCTAGTCTGCCCAAAATCGAAAAAACATGGTAAGTATATGTCGAAAAAATAGTTTGGTGACTTCTGTTTTAAGCAAATATATATAATTCAGAATGACTGGTAAACGAATTTTCATTTTTAAAAACCATTTTATAATATGGAATCTGAATAATTGACGTAGACATAACAAAATAACAAGTTATTTTAAATAAATATTTTTCTCATATCAACCAACATGATAGTGGTGAGTTTGAAATGTCTTCAGCGTTGCACGTATGTTTGAAGAGTGTGAGATTCTTTATCCGAATCCTAGAATATAGAAAAAATTCAAAAGGGTTTCATTTGTTTCACACTTTTTTGTGACATACCTATAATACAATGTAATAGTGATATTGGCGGACACATTTTTTGTTCACAAACTTATCTAGCCCCAAATTAGGATTCCCGAAGAATATAGCTTAGATACTAAACAACGATATACTTATAAGATAAAAACATATATAGGTTTATGACTCGGGTATTAAAATTCGTGCTCATCACACAAAGTTTATCCCCACCAGGATCTGAACCCGGAATTAATTGACATAGAAAACAGGAGAGTACCCAAACGAGAATGCGTATATAGAAAATATTTTGTTAGAAATTTTACACTTTTAAAAAAATATCCTAATTATCAATAGCAATAAATAAATAAATAAAAGACAGTAGACAGATAAATAGATAGATAAATAGATAAATAAATAAATTGGCGACATGTATCCGTTAAGTTTTGTTCACTATATAGTTAAACAGATTTATACTTGTCCGTCCATTCGAGTTTAGTGCTTATTTGCCTAATACCATACAGACGGGTCCACTGCGCCTAATCCTGTCAATGGTTGTCGCACCACGACAGGATTACTGCACGCGCGACGTTGCGTTGTGTCTCAAGTTATAAGACACTACTGTTATAAAGTTAAAAGTATTCAGACGGTTGAAAGATATTAGGTCATAAGCGACATTTTGGTTGTAAATGAGTTATGTATGCCATCCTAATTAAATTGTCCGCTTTTTCCAATGCACTTACTCCCATGGCTCTACATTAATTTTTTTGTCACTTATGCCCAAGTAAAAAACTCTATCAATTGATTGATCTAATCAAGATCAGTTAATCTAACCGGTATAAAACCACATAAAACAACGTCGAATCAAATAAATAAATACTTTGCCAATTAATGCTTTTATTTTTATTGATATTAGAACTGTTTCTGTTTTCACACTATAACAAAAAATTAAAAAAAGTTATGTCCATTTTTCTGCAGTTTCAAAGTTTAAACTGCTCTCCTGAACAATTTGGCTTTTGTCGCTTATACCCTATTACCTTTCAACCGTCGATTTCATTATTTTAGTCACTTCATCAGTACACTAGTACTGATTGATTGCGTGATTTCCAAATTTTGAAATCACGCCGCTCGAAGACGAAACTCTGAAATTCGCAAACGTACTCGTAGGTAGAGTATATCGCATGCCAAATTTACACTTTTATTTTGTAAAATACATTATGAATACTATGCAAAGTATACACTGGGTGGTCTGGTCTTATCAAAGACTGCGATTTCACCCAAATAAGCTTTGTATGGACAGGGTTGTAAAAATATTTAATATTAAAGCAGACCCATTTTAATAGGTTACGTTTGACATCGTCAGTTTATATGTTTAGGAAGGCTTATTAATAAAATTGTTTTCTTTTTCATTATTAAAATAAATATTTTATATATTGAGTAGCTGAAAAAAAATTATCAAATTATGCCGTTCTAACTTCGAAAAAAGAAATATTTTTGTGTCAGCCAACATAAGTTCAGAACTAAATTATCCACTACCTGCTACCAACGAGTTCTGCTCTATTTTGGTTAAATTATTCGGATATAACCAGATAATCTGGACAAATTTGTTATAGGAAGGAAGATAGAGGAGAAAAGTCCACGGGGCAATTCACCTACCCGCTTGTCCGATCAAATTAACGATATTATGAGACTCAATATACCAAATGACCGGAGACAAGCCGAAGATAGGGTCGCGTGAAGAAAGCTGAGAACGTAGCTACCAAAGCGTTTCAGGACGGATTCAACCTTCAGATATGACGTCTAGAATAAAGAAGAAATAAAAAAGTAGAAGTCATATTTTTTCCTCTAATCTCTAAAATTCTTACACCAAGTTTATAACTTAGACCAAATTTTACAAAGCCCAACGCTAGATTGATTGATTTATTACTGTTTGTTTGACCAGCTATGCAAGAGATGTACAGCGAATATTGTTTCATCCATTTCGTCCCAATCAAATGCGCACGCGACTTTGAAATCAATCAAATCACATGAAACGAAGATGTCTAATATTGGTTGAAAATTGAAAGATGTTAAGTAAATTTTCTCTATAACTAAAGTGCAGACAACATCATCAATAACCTATCGATGCAATAGATCTTTTAGCGTGCGAGTGGTGCAATTTTTTAATTCTTTTCTTGATGCTTTCGCTTATTTGTTTATTTTTCAGGAAACATTTTCTGTCGACATTACATTATTAGGCATGCTTATTTATTATATACTATTTACATCATCATCATCATCCGCAGTCTATATTGGTCCCCACTGCAGGGGCACGAACCTCACATCATTAAGAGGGGGATTAGGCCGTAGTCTACCGCGCTGGTCTAGTGCGGGTTGGTAGACTTCACACACCCATGCGAGCATGCAGGTTTCCTCACGAAATTTTCCTTCTCCGTTGAGTACATTGGTATCTACAATGTAGACCGTACATGAATTAGAAATAACTCAGTTTTACGGGCCCGGGATCGAACCCGAGACTTTTCGGTCGTAAGTCGTATCTATAACTACTACACCACCAATGTACATTTTCTGTCGACACTACATTATTAGGTATGCTTATTTATTATATACTTTTTATATATTTACATCCTTATTTTTTATTTTTTATATATATAGTATAGTATATAATATGTTCATATGTATGTGTTGTAGTTTTTCTTTTTTTATATTTTATTTTATAGTATTTAATTTTAATATTTATATGAATGAAGTTTATGGTATTATTTAATAAAAAAAAAAAATTATGTTGTGCACCTGAGTAATCCTTTTCCTTCTTTCCAATTCAGTTAAAGGTTTGCTGTTACAGAACTTAATATAGAGTAAAACTCGCCTTTGCGCGCTGTCTTTGTTGTAATTTTTTTTAAATAATATATAATATATCAACTTCGGAATAGTTAAAAATTTTTATTCATAAACAACTGTTTTTACATTATTTACAAGTTCCATATAACAATGAAAGCTCTGACAAAAATAATTTTAATTGAATGTATCTGTCACGCCTCTACGCCTAAGAGCTGAGAGTCGGAATGCACTGGTCAAAACAGCTATTAAAAAAAAAAACATTTAGTCGTAATTGCGGTTTGAATTTTTTCTGTCCCAAAACGCAGTAGAGCATTAGTTTGGTGCATATAATTGCGGTACTTGCCTAAGAGTTAATTTGGAGGCCGTCCAAATTTTGCTTTTATCCTCAAACAAAAGTGGAAATGCACTCTGAGATTGCACTACCGATGGCTTCATTATCGAAACGCGCGACATTTTCGATAGATATATTTTGGTTTAATTTTGGTTGACTCACAATTCAGTCCACACTGAAATCAACCTAACTAAATATCAATAAATTAAAAGAAAATGAGAAATAAATAAGAAAAAGAAAATGAAAAGCCAGTATATATCTAGCTATGAACCCTATCCATCCAAAGGTTGTCTAGAAAATATCGCATATTGCAATAAGACTGCCCAATATACATTTTCTATTTTTTTATCAATATGTTTGTAAAATATGTTATGTTGGTGTGCAATAGAGTTCTATTTTAAAATGTGCTCGTCATTATAAAAATCGTCATGATCAACGTATATTGTGGTCTATAGACTTTAACGAGGTTTAGACTCATGTTTTCCTTATAGTCTGTAATAGGATTTAGACTATGTTTTATTGCAGTCAGTATAAGCAAAGAGAACGCTACGCGGGTGAAACCGCGGAAAACATCTAGTACTAAATAGTATTGCATACCCAAAAGCCAATAAGGCGTATTTATGGGCGGCAGTGATCGTATATTATCAGCTAACCCAAATACTCGTTTGCCTACACTTCCATAGGAAAATAGGGCTCGGGAATCCGTTTGGAGTCCTTGTGGTGTCAAACAGTACAAAATAATAACGAGATCACCTTGTACACGCACCACATGTGAAACTTTTAAAGCAAAACTTTGTGAACTTATTTTTCAAGAATTGGCGGCATTATCATTAGAGTAGTAGTATTATTAGAATGTACATTTGAGGAGTATAAATTCGAAGGTGGCCTGACTATTTAAAAAAAAATGGTATTAATCACAGAACAAAAGAAGGGTTTAGAAGTCGCTAGTAGGCGGGGCGGTCGCGCCTCTATTAAGAGTGAACACTCTTAACTCACGCGAGTGACAGTGGCATGCGTCTCAGTCGTTAGTAG
>WUAW01001226.1:1008-15864 GCA_017165845.1 Thaumetopoea pityocampa | reverse complement strand
TAGTACGTGGTCTCCATTCAAGGACCTTTTTGCTCCATCGGCCATCCGATCTTCGCGCTATGTGGCCTGCCATATTTAAAATCATTTATTTCTAGTGTTTCGGCAAAGAAACAATAATTTATTAAAAATTTTCTTTTTGATTCAACTGCAATATTTATTTAAAATTTCATTTCATTTTATTATTACAGATAGGTATCTAATTAAATATGTAGATAACTAAAGAAAAATAATCATAATGTTCACGGATTGTTCAGATATTTGATGGTGTACTTATCTCAGTGGGGGTCCTTAATAAATAGCTACATACTATTTAAATCATGTTTTTTTTTCGAGTACATTTCGAGTAACATATGCAATAAAATGTTTAGGATGTTTTCACCTTTTGTTAAGAGTACTATATTCATTTAAATTGAACACTGAACTTTTAATAGCCTTTTGACATGTAAAATTTTCCTATAAAATTTGCCATATAGCATACAATGAAGATCCGTAGTTCGGATACCGACAAAGGCCAGGCCAGTAAATTGCCCGTGTGCCACCTGCTCTAAATTCTAAAAAAAAGTGTGACAATTTGTAAAGCACACCCTTATTTATACCAATAATACACGCTTATTTTTTATAGTTGAAATCAAATATTTTTCATACCAATTTCTTATCTTAATGTGGACTTTGTTGATCAAGGCGTAGGTGCCTCGGTGCATGTCGACCCTATGGGATATTTTGTGCTGCCCATGGCTCTAATCCATTCTTAAGCAACACATATTGATGTATCGGCGATGTGTTTTCTGGTCTGGGTTACGCGAAACCTAGAAGATTGGCTTTCCTGCCAAAATATTACAATCCAATACAACATGTGTTCTGTGTTTTCCACTTTTATGTCATAATTGCATGTTAAATTCTGTCCCACATTTAGATCATGATGTGAAAATGAAACAACCTTATAACTTTTTATTTAATTCGCTTCTATCCAGATTCCTTAAAGTATAATTAATCTGAGGAAATATAATTAATCTCGTTTTTTTCACTACTCATAAAATAAGGGTGTGTATTTATTGTGTTACTATATAGAAGTTGTCACTTTTGGAATAATACCATCAATTACTACTCTGGTTTAAGAGGTTGTAGCCTAATAAAAAATATAATATAACCCTTTAGCAAGTGTGACCCTAAAGAATAGTCTTTAAGAAGTAAGAGGAGTAAAAGTTAGCTTATGGACAGTCAGGAGCAGGCTTTTAGGTGCCGATATCAGTAGTTACCGCGGGGCCTGAGGCCCTAAATTACTGCTTGAGCACCGAGTTGCCCGGCCCCAGTTTGCTCGAAATTGTGCATTATGGACTCCGGAAGATTGGAACATAGTATTGTTTTCTGATGAAGCTAGAATCTCTTGGTATAGTGAGGTCGGCCAGTGCTGCGAAGACCTGAGGAACGCTATGAGGACGTATGTTTCGAAGAAATCACTCCTTATGGCGGAGGCTCCGTTATGTTTTGGGCAGCAATTAATTCAATGGAGCGAATAGTTAGTTTTCAGAGGTCACACTCGTTATAGGATTTACAGTTTTAATTTTTTTTTATTAGAAACACTAAAAACCTTTTTGTAGTTATTGCTGACCACTTCTTATTGATTAGGCATTTACATCGATTTTATTGAATTCGTCGAAAATTTATGAAAAATTTGCTAAAATTCACTTCACGCATATTAATTTACAAGATTATAAGTATACTGGCTACGTCAAACAATTAAATTCGATTGAATTAACTGAAATCGCATTTGAAACGTAAATTTTGCTTAGGTGTCCGTTTCTTTTTTCGTTTTGAAAAGGGGTGTATATTAGTCTGGATTTTAGCCGAGCTCCTCCTACCGCGACAGGGTGTAAGAGGGCTTAACATTTCGTATAGAGTTTACCTCTTCCATATTTTGGCAGGCTCAAGGACTGCGGGAGTAGCGGGAACAATACGAGATATCTGTCGATCATCCGAATTCTCCCTGCTGCCGTTTCCTGTCAGATAGCGGAATATATTTGATAATCTGTTATAAGTAAAAAAAATATTACTCATATGAGCACGATTTCATTATATACACAATGAGAATCGGGAACGATTCGGGAACGAACGATCGGGAACGATAAACAACTTTGATGACAATGAATTTGAATAATTCCCCGCGACGTATTTGTGTGTGATATGGTAATTTTCAGTAGACAGGCAACATGAATATAAACTGGATGACGCGATTATCATAACCCTCCTTACATTGAGATGTGACAATTTTCAACGACCTAAGTGTTTATAAATGTCTATCAGTTATAACATATGTTATGTTTGCTAAACACTTGTCAGACACTTAAACACTTGCTATACATTTTAGAACTAGAAAACCGATGAAGATGCGCCGGAGTTGCAGTTTAGTGTTCTGTGAACTGTTACATGTAACACGTACAAGTTTGTGTACTCACACACTGACTGTGAACCTGCAATACTCAAGCGCTACTAGTAGATAAAGCATGCATTCGTTTCTTGTATAACATGATTACAATAATAGGATAATATGCGAGTTTGCTTTCTGTAAACGTTTGTCCCGATTAATAACACATTTATACCCAATGAAGTTATAATTAACATCTGTGGCTCAGCTACTTGATATCATCAGCAGACAGTACCGACTAAACCCCACTTTATTATTTTATCAAGATCAAAATTAGCATCTACTGAACCATGGTAACCCATAAGATAATCTCAAACATCGGGAGCTAATTCTATTGGGTAGTGTAACAAAGAAGCAGTGCAGGAAATACAAGAAAGCTGTGTTACCTGAAAGTATGCCCTGCAAGAAAGCTGCAAAAGCTAATGCAAAGCCAATGCCAATGCATGACTCGCAGTTATCGAATAGGCCTTCACTGATAGTTTCCGACCATAATGGCAAATGTGACGGTCAAACCACACGCTAATTGTAAATACTAAGTACTAACTCAAGATAGACAGCACTGATAATAGGTACAATTTATTGATTTAAAAACTATTTTTCTATTTGATGATAGACCACGATAGAATAGCCAGTAGTTTTAGAATATAAAAAAATGATTTAAAATTTCAGTCTACAATAGATTCTGATTGAATCTAAAATACTCTCATTTCAACAGAGTTATTAAATATAGCTACGCTACCAAATATGCTACTAGACTGCGGTGCAATAAAAACTCACATCAATCTTAATCTAAAATTACTACCTTATATCATAACTGTTAAACGTATAATCATAACGTATAAGCTAGTTTGCTTCATGAATTTATGTACTGTATTCTCGACGGTACTCGTGTAACTATGACAAATAAATCGCTTAGCGCTATGACAACGCGTTAATTGTATACAATCTGTAGCGCATGCTATATGCGTTCAAATTTGGCCTCTGAGAAGCGTGCACCTCGCCGGAATCGTTATCACATACTGCTATTCTGCGGAATGCTTTTCCCATACGCTTAGCATATCATGTACCCATGGTATCATGCAGTAGTCAATCGACGTATATCAGCTGTAGCTAACGATCGTTTTTCGTTTTTTGCTATTAATATTTTTGTTCATTGTTTGTTTTGGTGACAAAAAGAACTACTACTGTTTAGAAGGTAAAAAGTAATATTAAATCTTAACGTTAATCCACAACTAGTCAAATCATAACGCGACAAGGGACAGACGGGTCTCAAAACGGCCAGAGTTAACGAAGTTCTCACTCCTATTGTTTTATTATTATTGCCCTGTGTGCGAGCGGTGTTGCCTGTGATTTATAACAGGCTACTACAGGCCGCGTGCGCTTTTCAACAACTTAATAAATGGCATAGAAACGCGATAAAGTTCACCGTTCACTCTCTATTCATTTAAATACGTTTGTACAGTTAGCCTACTTTATTTGTATAATATCTAAATTCTGTAGTATACCGTTCGCCAATTGTACTTAGCAGAGATATTTTAAACTTTATTTATTCCGGCTTTCCTTTCAATTTGGGAAGGAAGTTCATAAACAAAATCAATTTGTTTATGAACTTCCTTCTCAATATATGTATGTCCCTATGTATTTCCTGGTAGTTATTAAATACATATAATCACTTTTGTTGTAATAACGTAGTATAATTTGATATAGTGACCGACCGAAGTTTCGGTTTCGGCCAGTTTTAATTAACAGTTTTTTTTGATACAAATTTTATTTAATCGACTATTTTTGTTTCGATATTTCTGAGTGGCCTGTTGGTTCATAACCGCTAGTTGAGGTCATTTCCCATCGCTTATCGTTCCTCTATGCTGTATTTGCCAATATTATTTTTTTTTTATTGTTACAGATAATGAAGACTAAGAAAAAAATGGTTTCGAGATATTTTGCACACGCAAGATAAATGCCTACCACCAGCAAAATAACAATGCTTCAGTTTAATGCAAGTAACAAAAGTTTTTTTAATTGAGAGTGCGCCTGGCTAAAATAGAAATACATTGAAAATAATATGCTAAAGAGTCCCAGATGACATTAAAGCTTATATATCAAGCATTAGATGTTTTCAGACTGAAGTTGAAATAAATGCCGTACACTTTCGTTTGTTCATCTACCAAATTGATAATCAAATCTTATAACTGTTAACATTATGAATGTATAAGCTTGATGTTTCTGATACATCATGCCGAAATGGCGGAGTCTACTTTGAAGATTATTCTATAATGAACTTAGGATATTTTTTATTGAAACATGGAACGAGCAAAGCTGGTGATCTAGAAAGAAGTCATGTGACATTTCTTGTAAAAATAAGTTATTAAAACAATCATAATAATTACGAATTTGCGGACTTTTACTAAGGCTGCCATGTCCGTACCTCAATTATAGACCTCCATATGAGTTAATAATTATGTGGGTGAAGTGCAAGTACCGAAAGAAAAAAAAACATAAAACTCGCTTTATAAGTACTTTTTCTTACTTGGCTGCTTTCTGCATAAGTACCTCCTGTTAAGTGAGTCTGCGTAAAACAGCCTCTAGTTGTTATGACAAATAGCCCGCTTTCACGTTAAAAATTAACTTGGAAAAATCTACTCGCGGAGATTTATGTATACTAGCTAATTGATAACACGATAATTATAAGAAACATTATGCAATAAACTGATTGGTGATCAAAATAAAAGTTACTAAGTATATTTTTAATTTAACAATTATTTCAGGCACTTGAGATATTATTAAAAAAAAACGATTACATTTATTTTTAATAACCATATTTTTTGTGATTTGTACAATAAAGAATTAAAGATTATTCTTTGTTCGTCTCTTTTAGACTCAGATCTCTATAAGTTTCGTAACGTTACTGATATACCCTCTGAATATTCCTAAAATAATGTGTTCTAAAAGAGTCTTGATTCCTAGTCAGTATAACGGGCGAGGTTGCGGCCGACATCGGCGGTTCCTGTAAATTTTGGCACACCGCCAACAGTTACTACGACGTAGAACAATTCGAATTATATACGGATTTTTTCCACACTGTAATACTATATACACACACACACACACACACATAATACATCTGGCCCACGTGGGCCAGAATGTGGAGGGTGTCGTGGTGTCGGATGGCTTATGGCGCGGGGGAGGGCGATGGGATGACCGCGGTGTTGGTTTTTCGTCCGCATACCAAACGTAATGGGCCAGCGACGGCGGTGCGCATCTACGCGTGGCCCATTCCACAGTGCGTACTAGAATGTAGTCGAGTGTCAACGTTCGCGCTTTCTTTTTTACGTTTATGAATATTCTTAAAAACGTCGAATACGTGGTTTCATAAAGAAGTATTAAAATTTTTAGAACTATCTCGCGGAGAAAACATTATATAGAATCTCGAACATCTTAACCTTCCATGTCCATCTCGAAAAACGACAAGATTACATTTGAACGTTGTCATCGTATAGTTGCGTGTCAACCATCGCTTGGCGAGCTCACTGGGCCATCGTAGTGGCGCTGTAAAAAGTCATTGTCTGCACAGTCAAGATATTTAAAAAAATATAAATCTGATTGGCTGTTTAAGTTCTTCTGGAATCGAAATCATCTTTTGTTTTCTTTGCGTCAGTTTATTTGTTTAATTGAGCTTCACGTAAAAACAAGTACGTATATTTTCGCCATACTGTGTCTGTCTCAGAAGTACTATTCCAACCTAAATACTGCAGTGTGCATCAAAATTAATCAAGTGAAACTGAAGATACAGTCCGATCTCCGTTTCATTAACCGCCATTGCGGTACGAGAGCTCAAGTAAAAATGGTTTTTGGAGTTTTTTTGTACAAGTCTAATTATTTTGCAATTTTTCATTTAGTGCAAAATGCAATATTCAGTCGGGTGGAGCCGCGGCAAAACTTATAGATTATGTAATACTATATAACAACGTGGAAAAATTAACATGACCATTATAATGTAACATAAGCAATGTGCGTTCATGTGTCGTTTGCGGACTAGAGGCCAATTCCAGTATAAATGAATCGCAGTCAGACAACATTTTTTACAATTATCTTTAGAGTAATATTTGATGAATTAATATACTTACGACCGTTGCGATAAATACTTTATTGTACAGTATTTACTGTACCGACTATTTAGTCGGCCACTAATGTGTGGTGACTATGATCAATAATAATACAGTGTTATGCTATAATGTTTACAATGAATATTTATATAAATATAGCACAACAGATGATAACGAGTGACGTTCGTGGAGTACGTTACTCGCTGACAGTGTCACAGTACAGCAATCGGTTATCGCAGCAATGACGTAACGCTGCTCGTCTAAATTATTGTCTTATTGATGTTCAATTATTTTTGTTGACAAATATCACATTAATGCACATCGGCAATGATAATTTTATAAATGAATATGTCAACTACTAATAGAAATAGATTTATAACAATGTAAGTGGTAATGATGATAATGATTTATAACTTATATCCTTTTACAGACTGTAGGTAATATAATAGAGAAAACCCTCATCAGAATTTGTTTAGAGGTTTTGTGTTCTGTACTAATATACATCATTGCCGATATAATTTTATTTCAGTAATAGACAATTGATTTACTCAGTGTTAGCACCCTGCTTTCGAATCAAACTATGTGAAAATCTCTACTCCGACCTCCGACTCCCCACGATCGCGAAATACTTCCGCGAAGTATCCGAAAGATACTTTGAGCGGGCTCCCGAGCATCCGAATCCGTTAGTGGTGGCAGCTGCCGCCTACGAACCGGATCGCGATACAATACGGCATCACCGCCGCCCACGACACGTCCTGCTCGACCCCATCACCCTCGCTCTTCTCGGCATGAGCGGAAAAAACACAACCCAGTCCCCCAGGCTCCGCCCCCACCGACGGGGCCGAAGAAACCCTTGACCCACCATTCTGCCTCGTTACCGAGGCCCGCAACCCCGATGAACTCCCCACGGCTGCCGTCCAAGCCGAGGCTCGAGACTCTCTCGAGGTGCCCTCGTGCTAGTCGCCTCACTTCTCAGTCGTTAAGGCTAGGCTGGAGTGCACTTAGCGTTCGCCATCCTGTCCGATAACGCTGTAAAAGCCTCAGGGCCAACAGCATCCCCCATTTTATTTCTTTTTCTTCTAAATAGTCGTACAACACAATATATAACAATTGTAAGCATATAGCAACATTCGCATTCATCTTATTTCCTTTAATTACTAGTATTCGGTGGATCGTATTTGTGCGTATTTTATTTTATAGTTTTGAGGGTTGTTTTCTTAAGACCATAATAACATAGTGTCTCTTTCTCTTTAGTTGATTTTTTGTCTCTCGCTCTTTCTCTCTCTGTTTCTCTTTAGCCATATTGTCCAGGTTTTTTTATTTAGTCCGTAGATAAGTTGTTTCTACCTGATCAGGTTTTTTTCGGCTGAGAGGCCTCTTGACAACTATCCTTACGATTTATCGGCCGATATTCTATATTTCGAGTTTTGTGTTGTCTTTTTTGAGTTATTTTTAAATAAAACTAAACCAAATAGTTTTTTTTTTGTTTGTGTGTGGATGCAGCCATCTTAAGGAAGTGCTTACTGCAGCGCATAAACATCTACAAGAGAGCTTCGAGATTTTACACCAATGTTCTACCACAATCGAAACTTTTCAATCTATTAGATCAGCTGACCACAAATAGAATAGCTCTGCCGTCTGTGTATGTACCGCGACTTTGTGTTGTGGCGTTGACGTATAAAATTTGTGCGCCGATTTTAGATCTCCGGGTATCCGTTAGGAACGGCGTACTGGTTTATCATACGTTGTTCCACAAAATAATATTTTGTTAGAGACAATGCAATATAGTAATATAGAGCAGTGATCTCACAAGTATCGTACGCCGGGAAGACATATGTATATAGTCTAATGGTTATGTGAATGAGCGCCGCTTAATACGTTGATCTAAGTAGGGATAATTCTTTAATTAGATCACAATATTCTGTTTATGCAGGAGTACAGTAATTACTGTGTCTTTAAAGTCATGTGCTACATCATGAGTATGACTTACGTTCATGTGGTACCTTGGAATTAATATATAATTCGCAGACACTGACTGGTTTTGCCACGTTATGTGACGACTGAGAGGGCACATCAGTAGGCGAAGCTATGTTAGGGCTGTCTTATGGGCACGAAATTTGGACCACCTTAAAAAGCGATGGCTGGATGTTGTGGGCCAGACAGTGGGCTCACTACTGAGCATGATGAACATTGTTTTCAGTGGAGTAGATTGAGTAGGTAGAAAGACCCTAGCAATAGAAGTCATTATTAATAACGCCAGGATGAAGAAGAGGACCTAGTGGAAGACTATAAACCTTTTGCGTTGGAATGTTAAGTCCAGTATAAAATTGGTTTACTCGATTGTTGATAAATACGAAAACATTTTGTGGTTAATAACACGATAACACAATGACCGGTCGTGACTAGTACAATTATTTTGATTAATTTATCTAAATGTAAACGTTATAATAAAGTTCAAACGACCATCATACTTTGTTGTTTCACATTGATAACAGTTGGTGAAATACATACATAAGTTGTACCCGTATGAAAAATAATATTTTTTGGAATCTATTTGAGATATCATTTTGAAACATGTAAGCTGATCTCAAATTAATAAATTTTATAAATTAGAATTTTATAATTTAGAACAATTTTCTAGGTAAAATCCTTTATACAAAAAATAACTTTTTCATGATATAATTGTGTTACGAATATAATGTACTAAAAACTAGACGTTGAAAATTTGAAATAAAAAACGCTTCAATTTAAATTATAGGTGGGTTTAGATTGTTTACTATTCCAGTGAGAATATAATCAAGACTTGTGGGTGATAATCATTATATATTATTATGTAAATTAAAATATAGAGTAATTATAATAATTTTGCGGTGGCTTGTAAAGAATATTTCACATCAGCCCATCTCCTTCTATTTTACAAGGCACATGTCTGACCTCAAATATAATACCGTTCTCATCTTTGGGCTGGAGCTCCCCAAACTAGCTTCAACCTTTTGATGGTATTCAGCGAAAAGTGGCTCAAGTCGTCGACGACCGAGCGATCTCCAATCGGCTAGACCCGCTGGACCTGCGGAAGACAGCATCTGCATTTTCTACCGTATCTATCACAGGGAGTGTTCTGAGAAATTGTTTGGGCTAATTCCAGCCAATGAATTACATCACCGTATATCTCGCCAAAATTTAAAATTTCACTTTCATCGCTTGCATAGTTGGCGATCATTGTGCCTTTCTCGCGCAATTTCTTTCCACGTACCACCATCCTGTGGAATAAGATCCCAGCGGCGGTTTTTCCAAGCGGATACCACTTGGGGTCCTTCAAGAAACAAGCTTAAACTTTTCTTAACGGCCGGCAACGCACTTGCGATGTCTGTGGGCCTCGTTGATCACTTACCGTCAGGTGACCCGCACGCCCGTTTGCCCCCTCTTGTATAAAAAAAATATATATTGCTCTGTTCATAAAAAAATACATATAATAATAATTTGTCTCTTCATTCTGTATTAAAATATATGTTTTTTTTGGAATTTTTGACATTCCTAGAACGCTTATCTCATTTTTTAAATTGTTGAATATATTCACCTTCAGAAGTCTCCTTTGATCAGTTTCTGTAGCTATAAAAATTATAAAGTATATATTATACAGAGTAAACCTGCATGACTGGGTGAGGTGAAGTGTGACACGGGATCGATATATAAGCATCGATATATCGATATATGCGTACGGTGACAAAAAGCATCAAAGAGATACTCCAATATTTGAAGAGGATATGTGAGGATCGACGGAATAAACTAATATATTGACTAAGTGGAAGTGATGAACGTTTTCCTTGAATGTCCAAGGAAATCGTTCCTTGACCAAATAAACGTTATAAAAAGGTCAAGTACGTAGTACTTTTGACCGACAAAAGTTTATGCAAACGGATGAGTCAGAAAAGGTGTATCGGAATCTTAGTATGTCACATATGTGTTCTGCTTACCATTTAGAGCCTTAGTTCCCAAAGTGGTCCACGGGAGACTCAAGGGGTCTACGTTGGCGTACGCAAATTTCCATAGTTAGATCTTCACATTTTTTGTCGAGTTTTGGAATATGGTGGAAATGTAGCTGCAGGGGGTCCACATGAACCAGCTAAATTTTGAAAGTGGTCTATGAGAGAAAAAGTCTAGGAACCTCTGATTTAGAGATACTAGCGCGAAATTATGTATATGTCATCATCAATCCGCTGAACATAGGCTTCTTCCATTAAATATGGATTTGTTTTGACGTTGATTGCAACGTAGGTGTTTAGTAAACCGCAGAAGGATGCCAGTGCCCATAACGGCCACGTATCCCTCGGCTGGTTGTCGCGGCAACCACATATAGGTAATGATGGCAGTGACGCTACTGATATGGTGGTAACCTGCGATTTAATTTAGAAACAGTAATAATTTTCTTGGACACACATTGATCTAACC
Source organism: Thaumetopoea pityocampa (assembly GCA_017165845.1). Classification (NCBI taxonomy): domain Eukaryota; kingdom Metazoa; phylum Arthropoda; class Insecta; order Lepidoptera; family Notodontidae; genus Thaumetopoea; species Thaumetopoea pityocampa. The sequence continues at coordinate 4,890 of WUAW01001226.1, read as the reverse complement.
TCAAATTATAATTCCTGTCTTGGGTACTAGATACTAGATATACTTACTTGTATGGATAAATAAATGCAATACATATAGATGTACATACATGATTCGTATCCGAAATTTGTGCTCATCGAAGTTCCAACCCGGTTCGAATCTGGGACATTTAGCTCAGAAAGCACGTCCACCACCACTGAACCGATAAGTCGTCAAATATAAATCGATGCCAATATCACACAAGGGTGGTAATTCTGCTGCAACAGAATTTAACTAAACTTAGACTCTTATATTTTTCTAATGCCAAATACTAAAACGATAGTTGCTACAATTTTGGGGCTGTCAGTTTTGTTTAGACATGTCAAAATTTAGACGCCATCTCGGAACATGCTACTAAAGATAGACTCGACTAAAGATACATAAAAACGCAACATTTTCTTGTATCTTTTGACAGAAATGTTTTGGCGTTTGGAATTAGAAAAATATAGGGTTGAGTCTAAATTTTGGTTAGGTTGTATTACAGTAGAATTACTAGGTACCAATGAATGAATAAAACTGACTACCCAGGAAAGCGCTGTGAGCCAACGTTGGCTGCAGTGTTGAAAACAGCGTCCAACATTGTGGCGCTCTATTGGTAGCAATAGATGGTAAGTCAGCACATGTATGTGTTCATTACCACAGTAATAGTCTGAACTGTCAGGGAATGCGCCTGTGAGGCCTAATCCCAGTATGTTAATAAACAATATAATGTTAAAGGAACACGTTTTTTAGCTTAAATTTATTTCGTAATATATTGAATGTTTCTGAAATTATGTTTCATTGGGCATGTTAAGAGAAAATGATGAGAGTGAATATGGACGATGCGTGCGCACCTTGAAACGAAAAATTCACATAATGAAGTTAGTTGTGAAGTTAGCCGCCATTGCGCATACCGAATCAGCTGGCAGTTATATCTACATACATGTATATTTTTAATAGAAGTATAACTTTAACTAAATAAATGTATATTGTATCTAATGTTATACTTGTATGTAATTCGGTTCTTACAAATTTTATCCCCTTAGATGTACTTGGAATCCTAGAACAGGAAGTGGAAAGAATTGGAAAAATTGTGTTAACCTGTTATTCAATCAAAATCTACTGGTATCCTCAAGACGCCTGCCAAGCATGTACATTATGGCAAATCCTTATTTTTTTAAGGAGAGAGACGTATGTTCAGTAGTTGACTTCCATGATTGATGGCGATAACGATTATCTGTCAGTGTTTGTACATTTTATAAATTCAAAATAATACGTATAAGAAATTTATAATAAGAATAAGAATTTTATTCAACAGAGTTGATTGATAGGCAATAAAGAGAATTCTCTGTCACAATAATCTCTGTTATGAAAAATAACAAGTAGGATCTACTTTACATGCCCTCATAAACATGGAGAACACAAGGAAACGTCTAATTACACAGTCGGGGTTTGAATTCCAGACCAGAGATTCGAAGAAAAAATGATACTATCAAGTCTCTTAGCACTTATGTGAAAATTAAGACTATTTTACATTTTAATATATAGCTTATAAAAACAGTCTGAATTTATTTCATTAAAGGTTCATTAAGCCGACATTGTCCAGTCTGGGGGCGGTAATCCTGGCGCGTCGCCCCCACTTAATCGCATTACACAAACACAAGCAGTGCACATCGAACTGAGAGTTTGAATGGCGTTGTAATAGTCGGCGAAAAAACAAGTGCCGTTGAACTCGATACGGCAAATGCACCGGTGGGGCCGTTAGCTTTATCCGAGGTCAGGTACATATCGGCGGTGTATTGTCGTGTCTTACGCTTGAGTAAAAACTATAATGCACAACTTCTCAGCTGACTGCTGTTAATTTCAATCGGTTAACACGCTTCGCGTTCTCATGTTGCTCTCAATGCATGGTAGTTGCACATTTGTGCTGTAATTATCAATTGTAATTACTGCACTAACGGCTTAGTTTCTTTTACGACAAAGTGGTACGTAATATTAGATCTACGAGCCATGTGACAAACTCGACTTTATTTATCTATGTAAAGGGTTCCGAATAACATTAAACTTATCAAGTACAATACTATGAAGTTATTATACTATTTTCTCAAAAACATGAATATCATGCCAGTTCCTATAAGACATGACAGTTTTCTGGGCATGAAAAAAATTAGTGTAGTTGTCTAAATAAACTAATATTTTAATAGTGTATTTCTTAACACTCCTTTGTTTGCACATTATTTCTTGTTTTTACTTCTTGTATACAAAATTTCAAATTCCGTGGTGTAAGAATAAAGAAGTTATTTTGGGGGTAAGACCATAGCGATTTGTTTCATGTATCCAATATTATTATACAATTGATAAATGTTAAATTTTGTAAGTCAAAGATATTAAAAAAATACTAATCAAATCGACTAATTAAGGGCTTCTGAAACCTAACCCGTCAATGTTTGTTTGTTTGTTTGTTCGAATTTAACGCAAAAACCGGCAGGTAGATTTTGGTTAAATTGTTACACCCTTAAAAGTACTATTCCGACTTAAATACTGCGGTATGTTTTATTAAAATCGCTCCAGTAGAATTTAAGATACAGCTTGACCCCTCTTTTAATAGCCGCTGTTATCGTAAGAGAGCTCAAGTACAAGCGGTCGTTAGGATTTTTATATAAATCTATGGTTCTTTCGGGATTTCTCATGTAGCGTCAAACCGACATTCACGCGGGCGGAGTTGCAGGCAAAAGNTGTTCGAATTTAACGCAAAAACCGGCAGGTAGATTTTGGTTAAATTGTTACACCCTTAAAAGTACTATTCCAACTTAAATACTGCGGTATGTTTTATTAAAATCGCTCCAGTAGAATTTAAGATACAGCTTGACCCCTCTTTTAATAGCCGCTGTTATCGTAAGAGAGCTCAAGTACAAGCGGTCGTTAGGATTTTTATATAAATCTATGGTTCTTTCGGGATTTCTCATGTAGCGTCAAACCGACATTCACGCGGGCGGAGTTGCAGGCAAAAACTGATACACTCTAATCCGCTCCAGTCTGTAAACAAGTTTTTGCCCCATCTCAGCTTGTTCAATGGCAACATGCTGCTGTTACGGGTTTTAGCTATATAGCCATAGCTAAAATCTCACTGTTCACAATGTTTAAGGCGTACCGCCAAAATTTATTTGAAAAGTCAATCGATTTGGATGTTTCGAAAGATCATGTGCGTAACGTGTCACGTTAAGTGTCAGATCGAATATATGAATCGAATTATATATTCAAATATATTCGTTCATATATACGAATATATGAACGAATATATTTGAATTCTATGTAATATTGCAGTATATTTTGATTGAATAATAAGCTAACTTTTCCACCCATTACCCTGGTACAGCCCTTAGCTGGTTCACACAGCATTCATGTGAAGAAACAAAGTGACCGGATATATGAGGGATGGTCAACTTGATTAGGCCCAAGATCTACTGTTTTCTGACGAAGCCCTATGCGATCTACCAGTTACGTACTTTTTGAAATTTTAAATGCATAACGTGATGGAACGGAGATTGAAAAATGATACAAGATGGTGCGCGCAGCAGTTGGTGATTACGTCGCGCAGTCTACTCTACTTACTTTTTAACACACAAAAATTATTATTAGGTACATTGAACTTCATGTTTTTTGGCTTACTACGATCGACTGGACTAATAGCCGCGATCGACCGGTTGGCGGACCCTGGCATATGTACATATATGTAAGATCGTCAGCAGTGTGTAAAAAGTTGTCGTATTTGGTCGGTCTCACGTCAATATCGCATACAAAATTATACCTAACGTAATTATTCATAGTATTAATACATATTCGTCAAGTACTAACATTAACGAACATATATAATAACATTAACAC
>WUAW01001224.1:132552-144326 GCA_017165845.1 Thaumetopoea pityocampa | reverse complement strand
TTACACTTTTCCTACCTCATCCTTTTTCCTTTCCTCTCCATTAAGCCGCGGGAACGCAAAGAGGAACTTTAACATTTGTAACCTCATAAAATGGCGGCGTTGTGGTTCGCTACCCGATACGTCTTGTTGCTCGCGGGGGCGAAATGTGGGCTGCGGATAGCCACTTTGCTACATTGAAAGATCGTAGCAGGTGAAAATAAGTGATCTCTGCCTACCCCAATGGAAAAAGCGTGACTGTATGTATGTATGTAATATATACTATGGTCTTTGTCTACCCTTATGGGATATCGGCGTGAGTGTATGTATGTATGTATGAAATAAATTGTCTGCTCGCAACCACGGTGTTGCAACTCAATCGAAAAGTACTCGTGTTAAATGTTAAAATTTGTCGCGATTAAAATGGCGCCATTTTAATAGCCACATTTGACAGTTTATTGTTTAGAAAAGTTTATTAGTCAAAGTAAAACTGAACACTAGATCTTAGTCGTCTTTTTTTTTAATAAAATAAATATAATATTTAGTAGCTGAAAACAGTTGTCCCATTGTGGCGTTCTAACTTTGAAAATATTAATAACTAGCTTTTGCACGCGGCTCCGCCCGCATGAATCTCGGTTTTCCGCTACATGGGAAATTCCTAAATTTATATAAAAAGCCTTAGAACCACTTTTACTTGAGCTCTCGTACCTTAACGGCGGCTACTAATACGGGGATCAAGCTGTAACTTCAATTCTACTGGACCGATTTTAATTAAATATGCCGCAGTATTTAACCTTTAAGACTGTAATACCGCTTCTTTCCACCTGCTACGACCGTTTGGTGAGCGAAGTGGATATCCGCAGCCCGCAGTTCGCGCCCGTGGGCTGCGGATATCTACTTTGCTACATAAAACTATCGTAACAGGTGGAAAGAAGTGGTCTTTGCTTACCCCGATGGGAATGGGGCGTGACTGTATGTATGTAATATATACTATAGTCTCTGCCTACCTTTATGGGATATGGGCGTGAGTATACATATGTATGTATGTAAAGGCTTTGAAGTCAAGTTACGAATTCTTCAGTCCTCTTCTGTACCTCTTCTTTGTATTCTTCAGGGGAACATTGGATTTGTTTATCCCGCCACTTATACCTGCTCATGACGAGATGACCTACACATCGTCGTTCTTCGCAGGGATTGTCGACCCGATGGACGGGGTTCTTTCAAGTCGACGGACCCCCTGCGTAGTTAGGTCTGCAATAGTCTAATTCCTATCATAAATCAATAATATTCTTGTAACCACTCTACATTAACATACTTGCACAAGGGATTGGCTCGTAGATTGGCTACATTTGCGTAAAGTTGTGGCAGATTAATGAATTAATTCTAATCATGAAACTCTAATATTTAGTATAGTCAAATATTTGGCTTAGTAACTAGTTCACATTATATTTTCTTCATATTATATTTCGCGTTATTAATTCTGGTCTTATTGAAAGCGTTCGCCTTTCGGCCTTAAACTACTCTACTTTCTTCGAAGATCTGCATCCTGAGTGGTGAATTTATTGACTTCCATATCTAGTGTTCAGTTTTAGATAAATCACAATATGATACAATGAATTCTGTGTGGACATGAATATGAAACTTGTAGCTTAGTAATAGTAGTCTTTTTTCTACATGAAAATTCTCAGTCTAAATACAAAAATAAAATTGGTTGGTACTTTATAGATTAAATAAAAGAACAAATTCTGGCGCCAACATCTGCCTGGAGAGTAATGGTAATTTTGACGGCAGCTAAGCGTCCAAATCGTCATCTACGCAGGAATTGTGTTCGGGTATTTAATTCGTCGGTTATTTGGTCGTAAAACTGTCTGTGCGTCATCGGAGGCGTGTGTCTGTAAATTTTATGGCGAAAGTATTGCTTCGGGCGATACGCTAACGACACACTCGTAAATATGTACCAGTATATGGTATAATATTTATTCCTCGTCTAAAGTGCTCTCGCATGATATGTCAATCTAATTAGCATTTGTTCTTTATGTATGAACGATCTAAAGTCGAAAGTAAACATAAATTATGCCTAATCATGATCGGAGAAATGTTTAAATTCATTGCAATTTGAGGTCTAATATTTACTTAAGTTACCAAGAAATTTTTCTGTTTTTTTTTTTATATAATAAACGTTTCTCAAGCTGAGTTGTTATTGAAACATTCCTTTATTGAACAAAATATAATATCACCATCGTTATATCAACGCACAGTGGTCCACTGCTGAACATAGTTTTTCTGTAATGATCACCAAACCGGGCGGCTATGAGCCACCCCGCGATCTTAATCAATTCTTCGGTTTATCTAAATGAGTGTCGACCCATATTACTCTTTCCGATTCGGGGTCATCATTCCAACACTTTAGGACCTCAAGAGCCATCGGTTATGAAAATTGCCGCTTCAGTTTTGTAATTCTTTGAGTTATATGGATGACTCTGGTTCTTTTGTAGATTTGCTCGTCACGGATTTTATCTCTTAGAAAAACTCCAAACATAACCAGCTCTTTTCATCGCTCGTTGGCTGATCTAGAGGAGGACCCACAAGAGGAGAACGGATCTCCCTCCTCAAAGAAAGAGATTAGACCGTAGTCTACCGCGCTGGTCTGGTGCGGGATGGTAGACTTTACAAACCGGTGTGGTCATGCAGGTTTCCTTATGAAGTTTTCCTTCTCCGCTGAGTACATTGGTGTCTACAATGTGGACCGTACATAAGTTTGAAATAACTCACTGGTACGGGACCGGGATTGAACCCGCAACCTTTTCTATCGTGGATCGTGCTTAGAACTACTTGCCAATTCCAAAATAATGTAATATATATATATATATATATATATGTAGTATAGTAATACTATATCGTTATGATGGACTAATGGCACTGATGAAAGAGATTGGAGAGAATAAGTTCGCGGATTAGGCAGAATGAACTTACCTTTAAATCTACCAGACTATCGCCAAATAACATTACTCTGGATGCCATTGTGCTGTGTATAAATTCGACCTGTCTCCTCACTTGTATCACAACTATAACTTAACTCAGTAATGCCCGAATTATTTCTGTCTCATTTTTTTGGACTTTTGTGTATAAATTACATGGATTAGGGTAAGATAATAGAAAAAATAGAATATGAACCCAATAAATCTCTGAGTCTATTGACAGCAATTAGAAACATATTAAATTGCCATATTAAAAAAATGTTTAGGATAGCCGTAATTACATTTTTGTTTAGCTCATTATTTTGTGTCCATATGGACACGCTAGGCAGTACTGGGTTAAAATTGCCCCTTAGTATCTTCCTTTTTCGGGGAAGTGAAAGGGCCAACCTACGATGAGCTTTTAGTTGCCACTTAAAAATTTATCTTCCGCGTCGGTTATCGGTTCTGCCTATCTACTGACACTTCAACTCGTTAATTCATTTTCAGTTCGTGGAAGACTATTGTTGCATATATTTTTTTATCAAATGTACAAAATTTATAGATTACTGTATTCAATTTTTAAGTACTACATAGGATTACTTTGTAACAATTTAGATAAGTCGAATATAGAATTGTATCTGATTACAAATGTAATTGGTAACTATCTTGCTATGCGCTTTGGCATTGCTGTAAGCATAGCAGAAACTGTGAATATATAAATAAATATGGTCCTTCTTCTTAAAAGTTGGGATATGCTATAATCTCCATGCTTGACAGGCATCTTGGAGATCACAGTACATTGGATAACATGATAACGTCACTGTCCATTATCCTGGTACATCTCTTTTATCGTAGCTGGTTCTCACACCATCCGCGGAAAGATATATAGAGACGCTATTATTGTACCGGTCTATTGTTAGTGTCTTGAAAGTTTTGTCAGTAAAATCGACTGCGTGTTTTCTGCATCAGAATTGGTTAAAAGTTTCCATTGTATAAATCATATGGTCGCGTGTGTCTTTGGCGCATAATGTTTTCTCGTGTTTTTAATGAGGCGTAACGCGAACGCGCGGAAGTGCGAGGGTGTTGTCGTGATTCATGGACTTGCAACACTTGCAACGGCCCTCGACGTATTGTTTACGCGTCTGTCTCGCGCGCAGCTGCGAATACATTATATGTAATTTTAGCGCGCCAAATTTGGTAAATGGTAATCACGAACCGCTTCTCGGGTTTCGGAGAATATTTAAGCGATTTTAGTGTGACGAAGAAAATTTATGTCGCCTTAGGAGTTTTGAATGTGCGTCGATTTATATGCTCCGTTTTATCTGGTGGTTTCAATCGCTATCAATTATTTATAAATATCTTGACAGAGTTTTTATAATAAAAATCAGTTATACGACTAATTTGCTTTGGTAAGTATCGTCCGTCGGATTTAAACCGCTGTAGGCTAATAAATGACTTAACTTTTTTATTATTATCATCATCATTAATCCATCTATAGTCCCACGGTAGAGCACGGGTCTCCTTTTAAAATGAGAGGGTTAGGCTTACCTATACCCACTATTTGATTAAGATTTCACACACCGTCGAGAAAAATCACTTAGATTTGTAGGTTTCCTCGCGATCTTTTCCTTCACCGTTTGAATCGAGTGATAATTAATCATTAAATTATTAATACGCATATGATTTCAAAAAGTTATACATAGATATGTATCATGGGAACGCAGTGAGAAACTTTAACACATTTCACGACACATCTCATTTACCGCGGGGCGAAAAGTGGGCTACGGATAGCCAGTTTGCTCGCATCAAGTGGAAGGAAGTGGTCTCTGCCTACCCCAATTCTTCGGTAGTATAGTGGTTAGTATCCCCGCCTACCACTTGGGAGACCGGGGCTTAATTTTCCGCCGGAGAGTCAAAGAAAAGGCGTGATTGTTTGTATGTATGTATAGGTAAGTGCCGTGGATTCACACTTGCCTATAACTGGTAATAATTTTAAAATAGAATCAGCTTTAACTGAAAATTCACTTATGTGAATATCGACGAAATATTGCGTTACAATATTTGAATGGACGTGTGTATATGCTATGTAAATATATGTATATATACTGTGTAATAAAAAATAAGTGTGATGTCTCAATTGGCTCACGACATCATCATCATTTTATGATTATTTTACTGAAATATCTTCTTTTTATTAAAGTGCTTGTCCGATAAATTAAGGTTCATTGAATAAATTACTGACCTGTACAATAAATAACATTCTGCTTCCTCTTTTACTTTGTAAGGATGTCCAATAGCAAAACGTTCGATCTCATTAAAAACAACTTCCATATCGACTAAATGATTTCGACCTCAATGCGTATTACTTAAACATTATACATAGTTAAATATTTTATTAATAAATGTGTTATTGCTTGATAATAATTTTTACTAATAATCATCATTAACAGATGCTGTTGTACGTTTTATAAGTAACTAAAATAGTAAGTAACAGAGTATGTATAACAACTTGCTGACTGTTTAGTAAATAACGTGATAAGGATCGATGTAAGCGTAGCTATGTAAAATATGATTTGGCGATAACGATCGAGAAAGCGATATCTATAGTTTCGTTCATTTAGAAAGGACAAGTGAAAATTGTCATACCTAATAAATGCACCTAGCAAAAGTGAGTGAAAGTATCGGAAGAGGGCGCCCAAAGAAAGCCTACCTTGCCGAAATATAGAACTTATATCAAAAAGGTCAAAAACGTAGTAGCATTGGCCAACGAAAGTGTGAAACATGATTAATCATAATGAAGACGAGGCAACAGAGGTGTAACAGAGTTGCCATAGTGGCAAGTTATATTCTCTCTCTCTCTTAATATCCCTATAGAATATTGGCGTAATTATTTATATGTGGATTTATAGACCAGCAAATACTACACAGTAAAATACTTAATTCAATTTTACAATTCGTTTTAATACAAAATATAGGTGTCTATGTGCACAATATGCCGTATGGCGTCGACTTAATAATAGCATCAATTCGTCCTTTCTCGTTGTTGCTGTGATAACCAGTTGAGAGATGCACCAAGTTAACAACATTATTCTGCGATGCTACTAACACCTCCTACGATCTGTAACGCGTCTTCTAAGCATGGGCATTACGCTAAATCCTTCCCCTTTACGGAGAAAATCCATGTTTAGCAGTAAAGTTAATGGTTTATGATAATGATAATGACGTTTTTAAAATGGCGGTTTTTTTTAAAAAAAGCTTTCATGCTGTTAACTCATGAACAAATGTTTATCGTTGCTTTAAATATCGACAAACTAATGCAACACTACTTTTCCTTATCGCAAGTAGATAAAAAAATGCTAGCGGGCAGACGATGCGATAACACAGCAATAAATCACAGCGGCAATTATTTTTATAAAGAATCCATTAAAAATGAGATAGAGGTACAATGAATTAGTGACAGTAATACTTTATGTCTCTGAGGTCCTGCTATTTTATAATGAACTCCTTCTGATACACAATGAAATATATATTGGAGAAGATAAGAGAATAAAATTATTTACCAGAGACGATAAATATTCGACCTTAAGTACTTACTTTGCTCGGATAATAATTTGTTTTTTTTTCTATTAACGATTGAAGACAAAGAAGTGTATTGTTTTAAGGGATCGTATATAGTTTCATGTCACATGTCATGTATTTTTTTTTAATTCCATGAACTTATAATTTAAATGTGTAGTGCCTACTGTTTAAATCATGACATTATTCCGGTTAGGCAATATATAAAAATAGAATCACAAAGTTATATATTGATTCTTATTATTTCTTGAACGCATTGGTAGTCTAGTGGTGCTAGACAGGACTTACGATCGAAAGGTTGTGGGATCGATCCCGGTCCTGTACCAGTTATTTCAAACTCATGTATGGTTTACATTGTAGACACAAATGTATTCAACAGAAAAGGAAATTTTTTCGAGGAAGTCTGCATACCCGCATGGGGGCGTGAAGTCTCTAACCAACCAACTCGCACTAGGTCAGCGTAGTAGATTATGACTTATCCCTCTCTTGACTAGGAAAGATCTGTGCTTCTATAGTGGGGACGAATACAGACTGATAATGATCGATGGTTGTATCAAAAAGTGAAAGTCTTGTAGGCAATATGTTTGAAGTTCGGTAGATCAGGCGGCGGTGTCTCTAGCGGCATCTGTTGTAATTTTGGTTACGTCTTAAGTATTATTATGTGACCGAACGAAGTAGCAATGGTTAAAGTGTACACCAATCTTGATAACAACCAAGATTGGTGTACTTCTTTATCTATTGTTAAATGATTATTATGATAATCAAACAAGATTCAAGTTCTTCTATCATTCTTTCTCATCATTTTTAATTATTATTACCAACTAGGATTATAAATCTATAATTATTTTGAGTTTCCATTTAGAGCGAAAATGAAAAATCTCAAAATAATTATAAATTTACAAAAAGGCATTTTATCATTTTTACTTGAGCTATTGTACAATAACGGCGGTTTATGGAGCGGAGATCAGGCTGTATCTTCAGTTCTACTTGACCGATTTCGATGAAACATGCTGCAGTATTTAAGTTTGAAACTATTCCAATACTAGTAAAAGTACTAACTTTTACTGCTATAGTGTGAACAAAATCTACAGCACCAGCACTAGATAATCAAATGTTTACCATAAGCGTCTTCTGCCTATTCTGTCGTTTCGGGTATTGTCACTGGATCAGACACTTAGATTTACTCTGATGAACACTTGTATCAGCTAAAATGACTTCGATCCTCTCTCGATTAGACAACGTGACTGAGATTTGGCAGCATGCTTCAGGTTAAGTGTCACTTGTTTAAAATATTTATTAGATGATGTTTTTTATTTTGCTAAATTGTTACAAAAATATTGCAATAAATACATACATACACGCCGGTATCCTATAAAGGTAGACAGGGACCACCATAGTTTGCCATTACTACGACCCTGACACACCTTTCGCCTCATTCATATCCACACATCTTTTCATAGATTTTTGTCGATATTTATTAATTCAAATACTGCAATGTCTAATTTAGTCTTAAGACTAGGGTATTTAATTAGTGCGTGTTGCCAATCATGATCTATGGATCCGAGACATGGCCACTGATTATGGGCCTCATAAGAAAGCTCTAGGTCACCCAGTGAGAAATGGAAAAAGCTATGCTGGTATTTTTACGCTGAGAGACAAAATGCGTAATAAGGGAATTTGCAGGTCGATATAGCTCAAAGAAATTGCAGGAAATTGCAAGACTGATGTAAAAGTTGGCGTAGCATATAGTTCGCAGAACCGATAGACATTGGGGCCTTGAAGTGTTGGAGTAAGCGACCTTGAACCGGAAAATGTAGTGAGGGTTGACCCTCGACTAGGTGGACGGATGACCTGTCTAAGGTTGCATTGGAAATCGGGTGCAGGCCGCTCATAGCAGCTCGGTGTATGGATCATTGGAGTAGGTCTATGTCCAGCAGTGGACGTCTGTGGGTTGATATGATGCTGACAATGATGATTACTGCTTAGAGACTAATATCAAATCACGCCGGTACCCATTTCCGTTATTTGAGACGACTCCATTTCCGTTATTTCCTTCAATTCGTAATTATCGTTACTAATCTCGGAACGTCACGAGGTACACGAGAGATCAAAGTTCATATAATGATCAAAGTTTATATAAGTGATTGAACTAATAACAAGTTATACATTTGTTTGTAATGCGCTGGGTCATCACAGGTCGTTTATTTTGGGAGCTGTTTAAATCATTGTTTAAGCATTAATAACGTTGATCGAAAATTACACAACTTTTTTTGTGTCTCGTCTCGATCTTGTCTAAGCATTTACTGATGTAAGACCAAGACAGGGTGAGTCTCGTTTCGGTCTTTTATAGACAACACTACTAAAATCTGATTCCGAATCTGATTCCGAGAATGTGTGAGTTCCGCGTCGGTTTTGGATAGGCTACACCACTAAATCTGATTCACTGGTGCAAGACCGAGAATGTGTGAGTCTTGCGTCGGTCTTATATAGGCAATATTACTAAACTATGATTCACCGGTGTAAAATCAAGACTAGATGAGTCTCGTCTCGGTCTTGTATAGGCAACAGTACTAAAACTTGACTTACTGGTGCAAGATCAAGACTAAATGAGACTCATCTCGGTCTGGCATAGGTAACACTACTAAAATCTGATTCACTAGTTCAAAACTAAGACGAGTGATTCTCGTCTCGGTCTTGCATAGCCAACATTACTAAAATCTGATCCACTGGTGCAAGAACAAGACTGGGTGGTTCTTGCGTCGGTCTTGCATAGGCAACACTACTAAAACTTGATTTACTGATGCAAGATCAATACTGGATGAGCCTCAACTCGATCTAGGTAATACTACTAAAATCTAATTTATTAGTGCATAACCAAGATAGGTGAGTCTCGTCTCGGTTTTGTGTAGAAAACACCACTAAAATCTGATTTATTGGTGCAAGACCAAGAATGTGTGTGTCTCGCGTCGGTCTCGCATATGCAACACTACTAAAACCTGATTTACTGGTGTAAGACCAGAACAAGGTGAGTTTTGTCTCGGTCTTTTATAGACGACACCACTAAAATCTGCTTTACTGGTGCGAAACCAAGAATGTGTGTCTCGCGTCGGCCTTGCATAGGCTACACAACTAAAGTCTGATTTATTGGTGCGAGACCAAGAATGTGTGAGTATCGCGTCGGCCTTGCATAGGCTACACCACTAAAATCTGATTTACGGGTGCAAGACCGAAAATGTGTGATTCTTACGTCGTTCTTGCATAGGCTACATCACTAAAATCTAATTTACTTGTGCAAAACCAAGACTCGGTGAGTCTCGCATCGGTCTTGCATAGACAATATTACTAAAATCTGATTCACTGGTGCAAAACCAAGACTTGTGAGTCTCGCGTTGTTCTTGCATAGACAATATTACTAAAATCTGATACACTGGTACTAAACCAAGACGACAGACGTGTGAGTCTCGGGTGAGTATCGTATCGGTCGTGTCGTGTCGTTTTGCATTGGCAACACTATAGATAAAGACGTAATAATTTATTAGTGAGATCATAGTTTATTATTGACACCGTGATTGCATGAGATTAAAGCTGCAATCACGTGTTCTATTTAAAACTAAGTTACCATTATCGTGTTAAGATGTAACTTAAATCAATTGAAATGATCGCAATCGGTATTCTAAACAAGTCGGAACGGTTAATTTAAGCGTCAAGTAATTAAATGTTGGTTCCGTCTGGAAATTTGCATTCGAGATAGTACAGGGTTGGATATACGACGGCGTTGTATGCAATAGATTTTGCGAGAATAAGACACCTTTTCTTTTTGTTTAACCGTTATAATAAAATACTAATAATACTAATCTGGACACTTTCACACACATTGATCTAGTCCTAAATTAGGATTCCCTGTATCTTGGGTACTAGATAGCGATATACATACTTATTTATATAGATAAATATAGTGTATAAATAGATAAATACATCCATGACTCGGATATTAACATATGTGCCTATCACACAAAGTTTGTCCTTACCTGGATTCGAACCCAGCACTTCTTGGCACAGAAAGCCGAGTCGTGGATGTTTATCTACATTTAGTTACATGTATTAGTAATTATCTATTTAAGTAAGTATATTGTTGTACAGTACTCAGGACATTGGGAATTCTAATTTGAAACTAGATCAGTGAGTGTGAAAAAAAAATGTCCACAATAATATATTTACTACCAACCGACAAGAGTGCACCCTTCTTAGAATATTTATAGCTTTCAGTTAATTATTTTTTTATTATTATTGTCTTTATTTTGATGGACCCACTGAAACAAACTTTATAATACACCAGCTAAATAATTATGTATATTGAACATATGTTTGTCAAGGTAGCGAATATATTCCCTTATAAATATTTGTAGAAAATTTATAGATACACAAAAGTTTTGTTAGAGAACACGATTTGGTGTAATTGCGCCTTAAAAATCCAGAAAATAGGCGTGTAACTTTGATGGTTTTCTTTTTTGTAAAAAAAAAATGTTATTTGTGTAAATCTCAAACTACAACTTAATTTAATGTACGGTATGCCATAAAGTTCATATACAGTTCACATCCAAATTAAAATGATCTAAGTAATTCGTTATCATCATAATATTATCAACTGAAACACGTCCATGATTATAGTATATAGCTCTCCAAAGATTTTGAGAGCTACCTGCTAGACGTTGGGGCTTTCAAAAAGCATTTTAAACTTCAAAAGTGACTAGATCGACTAGATTACCTAAACTAATTTCACTTGAAGTTCACTGGTAATCGGTAGATATAAGTACATAAGAATGATATAATTTGTATCTAATTTTTGTATTTCCTAGTTAATTATATTATTTACTAGCTCTGCCCGCAACTCCGTCCGCGTGGGCATTCGGTAAGAGCGAAATTATACATAAATTATTTTCTTCGACCTTAATAAGAATGAAACAAACACGAAATGTTACAGGAAACTTTCTACAATGCATCAGTGAAAAATGCATTCAGCCCTTCAAATCGTTTTCAGACAAACAGACAAAATTTCTAAAAAAAACTATATTTTTGGCTCCGGCAACATAAGTGCAACCTGTGTTGTTTGTTTTTTTTTTCTTGAAAAACTGTTTAATGTACAGTTACGGCTCGTTTACGATTTTATTATATGTATAGATGTGTTTCTTGTGTTCATATAATAATAATAATATTCTGGACACTTTTTCATACACATTGATCTAGTCCCAAATTAGGATTCCCTGT
>WUAW01001224.1:103306-120544 GCA_017165845.1 Thaumetopoea pityocampa | reverse complement strand
TGACCCTTCGACCGTAAGCCGTATCTAAAACCACTTCACTACCAAATGCACACCAACAAGCATCGATTGCCCCAAATAGGACTTTTAAAATACAATATATTATAGCCATGGGCCTCTATCGATTAAAATTAATTCAAGTCAATTAGCCTTTGTGTTACTAATCTGAAGAATTACTGATTTTTTAAGTGGGGGTATAGGGCCATATCTGAAACTATAGGTAGGTTATTGTGATGTTTAAGTTATAAATTTGGTGTTGTTTTGTGTATTAATCGTCAATAATCGTGGACAATATTGAATCATTGGAATAAAACTGTGACTAACATAGCAAAGTGACCGTATTTTTTCAAGACAAAAGGTCTGCGGAAACTCATGCTCAGTCAATGTGGTATTCGTCAGATTGACGTCAAAATTTCCAAGAAGCAATAAAATGAGATACACTAGCATTTTATTGACTTATGAAAATAATATAACTACGACTGACAAGGATGTATAGGCTTAGATCTCTTTGGCTTCTCTATAAAAGGGAAAACTTAAAAATAAATTAATGCATTCTGTATCTGGGCAATATTACTTTCAAGCGATTGTAGAAGACAAAACCGTGGCACATGGAATTCCACCCCAGATATAGCGAGCGATCGACGATCAACCAAAATTGGCCTCGCGATCGACCGGTTGATTGCGATTGACTTGTTGGCCAGCCCTGATGTACATAATCAAAATAAACTATGACAGGTTCATGATCTTTATTCTGATTTTAATACCATTCTATATACTCACCTACAATCCATTTAAGTAGTTAAAATAATTACTAAAAGTTACTCGCCTTTATGATCCTATGATATGGATCTACGTAAGTATACTCCTTAACGCGTTTTATTAACGGAATACCTCTATATTTCACTTTTTCCGTTGATATTAACAAGTTGTTCGTTCTCGTACCAGTCACAAAGTCTTTAGTTTCGTACAGAGATATACACAAAGCGAACACACAAAACAAGAACAATAAACATTTCATTTTCAACGTTAGAACTTTTGAGGTTATGTATGAGCTCGAGCGAGTTGCGAATATAACTATTTATTTAATGTAATCAGACTGGTCACCGGCTCTGACCTCGTGTTTGTTTCAATGACTAAAGATGACTCAATGTAATGCGCGTGTTTGTTTTTATGTGTAGTTTCATTGTTGCATTACATAGTATTTATGTCAATAAAATAAGTAAAAGTTGATACGTAAGTGATTCTGATCAAGAGGTATATACAAACTATGGTGCCGCGGAGGAAGATATCTAAAATGGTTCGGAAGGAAACTCACTTTTTTGATACAGGAAAGGGTTTCTTCTCAGTCGTCACTATTCCATCTTTTACCACACACATTCAAAATGTCGCGGCAGACGCTGTCACCGATCGCGTAGTTTACCAAGACGACTCGCCAACGAATGTAGGCCTCCTTTCTACCTCCCGCGCATCGAGCACGCGCGGAGAATTATGTATATTCACTTGCGCATATAACGCCCGAAGAAAGGAGTAACAAGGATAGACAATATCTAAAATCTAACCTCCTCTTATAAGATTGGCGCGACCAAATTATCAAACTTCAAAAATAAAAAAAATCCACTCGTCGAATCCAGCTAGGTTGATTGAAGTATCTTTACATGATTTAATAAACAATGAGGATATTTATTAAAGAACTAACGTCTACGGTATAGTTCGTAGGATCAGCAAGTCCGCACCATGCACTATCAATAATAGACTAGGAAGAAAGATCTTTTGTTTCGGGAGAGTTGCACGAAAATGACGGATGCAGAATACCGAAAACTTTTCACTGTAACGCTCTTTGACCTATATTCATCAAAGGATGATATAGAAAATTTAAAACAAATGGAATTATTCATCGTAGAATACTATAAACAATTACTCAAGTTGGTTTCTCAGAAACGACTCTTACGGTTTTCGCGAGTTTTTATACTTATATTTTCCAAGTTTATCTAAATAAGTGTCATCCTCGAGGAGTCGTGAAAAAAATACACCTATTATAAGCACAAAAAATTCTCACAGAATTGAGGTACTAATGAGTTGAAACATTCGCTTTATCTGATGTTATGTCAATTATGTTGTTTAACAACATCTCTTGTTGAGTAGGTGATATCAATTTTAAGAAAAGTATCTACTTAATAACACATGACACTACATCTTTTTCTGCGGGTAGTTATCAAATTCCCACAGAGAACTTGAAATACGACAAGCGAAGTTCGATTGCTTGAATACTTGTTACTAAATATATGTACATTATCTGTATAATATTATACTTATTACAGATTTATAGAGGATGCATAAACAGCCCTCGGCGGCATGCTAATCGAGGTGGCGCATTCGCGACGCAAGCTGCTTAGCACCGCATTGTCTTCGTATTTATGTCGGCTGCATTGTCGTCATCATTCATTTACGAATTAAATTTTGTTACATTCTTGTCTTTATCTCGAAACAATATTTATTATTGAAGTCGTGTATGACTTGATTAATTTTTAGGTATATTTAATACATTTTAAAATGTCTTTTTTTATTGTTAGAAGATAAATTTCACTATTATACAGGGTACAGCAGTGATATAACCATGTATTCCAAGTCTTAGATCCCCATTTCGAATCGAAGATATGCAACTCTAACCTTTTGAAATCATGTGCGTATTAATAATCGTTTTTAATATTGAAGTAGTATATCGTGAGGAAAGTAACATGCCTGAGAGATTTTCTTGATGCTGTCTGAAGTCTTCTAACTAGCATTAGGCTAGATTGATGGACTACAGCCTAATACCTTTTCAGAGAGGAGACTCGTCCGCTGCAGTGGGACAGTAGATGGAATAACGATATTTTTCAAAGCAATCTTGGTCATGATCCTATATATAAATTTACACAGATATTTTGAAATAAAATACCAATGAAAAGATAAGTTCAACAAAATGCTCTCGGCGATAAATAAATTCATCTAATTTAATGAGTCGACGCTTGTAAATTGCGTCGTACATTGTGAGAATAAATCCGCTAATAGACACGCGAGCACGGTCGGTACGTCGACAAGTGTGCGCAGTGTGCTTTGTTGCAGCTCGC
This sequence comes from Thaumetopoea pityocampa, assembly GCA_017165845.1. Taxonomy (NCBI): domain Eukaryota; kingdom Metazoa; phylum Arthropoda; class Insecta; order Lepidoptera; family Notodontidae; genus Thaumetopoea; species Thaumetopoea pityocampa. Next base: position 117,440 of record WUAW01001224.1, on the reverse strand, counting down.
CGCGTCATTCGTTTGATCTCAGTGAACTTTTTGCTGAACGTGCGTTTAATGTGACGACAAATAACTCAAACAGGAACGCGGCACTCCTTTTGATTTTATCAAAACTGTACACGAGATGTTCTCGCGTTTTAAATGCGAACACTTCATTAGTGAGATCATCCGCAGGATTCTGTTTGTTTGCGAAAGATTGAGGTTTGCGTTGCAATGTTTGATTTGCGCATTGCTGTGTTAATAAATAAAATGTGAGTTATGATGTTTGGTATAAATTTGTGTATTGATGTGTGTGGTCTGTAGGGACTTTTATTTATCTGTTGTATTGTTTCACATTTAGTTGATTATTGGTTTTAAGTTTGGTATATTGCTGTATTGTGTACCTGCCTCACATGGAATACTGTTCATATCTTTGGGCTGGAGCTCCATAATACTAGCTTGAACCTTTTCACCGTATTCAGCGAAGAGCGGCTCGAATCGTAGACGACCAAGCGATCTACAATCGGCTAGATCCGCTGACCCTGCGGAGAGAGATAGCATCTCTCTGCACCTTCTATCGTATCTATCATGATGAGTATTCCGAGGAATTATTTGGACTAATTCCAACTGTTAAATTTCATAACCACAGATCTCGCCAAAATTTAAAATATCACTATCATCAATTGGATAGTTGGTGATCTACTACCGTACTCGTTTCTCGTGTAATTTCTTTCTACGCATTACCATCCTGTGGAATGAGTTCCCAGCGGCGGGTTTTCCAAGAGGATACGACTTAGGGATCTTCAAGAAACGAGATATAGGAATAATAATATCGAGGAATTATTTTACACTTTTCCTAAAGGCTGACAGCGCACCTGCCATCCGTTTGGTGTTGCGAGTGTCTATGGTCAACGGTGATCACTTACCATCAGATGACTTGCATGGCCGTTTGCCCCCTCTTGTATAAAAAATAGTGCCGGCATAATAATAGCGTCATTTCATCTCATCTCTTCCCGTAGATGCTGTAAGAACCAGCCAAGGAATGTATCTGGATAATGGACAGGCAGCGTCTTTCTGTTATTCAAATCTACTGCGATCTCCAAGATGCCTGCCAAGCGTAGAGATTATGGCAAATCCCTCCTTTTTGAGGAGGAGGCTCATGTCCGCCATTGGACTTCTAAGTGCAGACGATGATGGTGATGAAAAAAAAGATACAAAAAATAAAATATAAAAGATAAAATTGAGAAACTCAACGCGCTAGAGATATATACATAAAGTATTAAGTACTTACTGCAACGTCAAGTTACGACAGAATACAAAAGTTTATGACATTGGAGCACTGACAGCAGCTGAAGTAAGCAAATAAAGTAATATCCCAGAACAGATAGAAAAGTTAGAGTTTCGGAAGTGTTAGAGATTCTCACCGCGAGATATTTTTAAGTAATTATTAGAGTTAATGACTTCAAAAATATCAGTGACTTCCAGTCAGTCAAGATTCAAAAGTTTTACGATAGGGTTTTATCGTGTAAGGCTTATATTCTTGATAGATGATTAGTCGGTATAATGAAGTATAATAATAAATAAATATCGTGGACACATTTTTTACACTCATTGACCTAGCCCCAAATTGGGATTTCCTATGTCTTGGGTATTAGACAACTATATATCATACTTACTTATATGGATAGATACTAATACATATATAGATACATATTCATGACTCGTGTACAAACGTTTATGCTAATCAGACAACGTTTGCCCCTACCAAGTTTTGAAACCGGACCAATGGTCACAGAAAACAAGGTCACTGCCACTGCAGTAAGTATAAAAGTAATTAAGTATAAAAATGTCAAATATCAGGTCAGGGAGGACTTAATCTTTCAGCCTGTCCGGCAAATAAACTTAAGTACAGGGGTAAGCGAAACCGGCCCCCGAGCTACTACTGTCTCTTCCTACTCCTTCCGAGATAGTAGTATCCCATAACCTATACTAATGGAATTATGCTACTATGGAATGTAGGAAAAGGATTTCCTACATTCCATATTCCTTGCTCAATACATTTTTCCTATCTCATCGTCTTCTCTTTCCTCTCCACTAAACCGTGGAAACGCAATGAGGAACTTTAACGCTTTTGAACCTTATAAAATGGCAGCGTCGTGGTTCGCCACCCGACACGTCTTGTTGCCCGCGGGGGCGAAATGTGGGATGCGGATAGCAAGTTTGCTACATTAAACGATCGTAGCAGGTGAAAAAGTGGTCTCTGCCCACCGATTACGGTGGGCAGAGACCACTATATACCAAATACCAAATATACCAAACTTAAAACTCCATTAGGACAAGAGGCGTGACTGTATGTATATACGTATGTAGTATGTACTGTGGTCTCTGCCTATCCTTATGGGATATCGGCGTGATTGTATGTATGTATGTATAAAACTGTTATTCTTGTAGACTTTTCATTATCATCATTTTCAACCCCTAAAGTGGGTGTTTTAATTTATTCATTAGAATACATAGTTGAAATTTTCTATTGAAATTACTAGTTTGACTTTTGACGTCTCTGTAAGCATAGCAGGCGACTTTTTTTTTAATATATAATGTGCTAAGCTAATTCTTGACGATTCAAAAGTGCTTTAGCCTGTTTGAATAAAAAAATTCTGAATTTGAATTTGAATCAATCCACATCTGCTCCCAATACAGGGGCACAGACCTCTAATAAGGACGGGGATTAGGCCATAATTATCACGCTGGCTTTAGTATAAGATAGTAGACAAAGTTTTCCTTCTCCGTTGAGTACATTGGTGTCCACAGTAGAGAATATAAATTTGAAATAATCCAGTGGTATGGGACCGGGATCGAACCCACGACCTTTCGATCGTAGGTTATGCCTAGCACTCCTAGACCACTAATGTACGTTGTTACTTATTCAATTATAATGTCTTTAGCGGCGTGTATCGTGCGCAAAGGATAGTTTGTAACACGAGAGTAGTACTTTGTAACAAGAGAATTCAAGTTCAATATCCAATATTAATTTTTTTTATAATATTTTATGACTTGGTATCTGAGACCTTTAAGCCAATACATCATTTTAATATATACTTTCATCAGTTTAACAATAAAACATCGGTGTGTCACATTTTATTGTTCTTGGGAGTTTTGAAGTCAACCCGATGAATACCACTTTGACTGAGCATGAGTTTCCGCAGACAAATTGTCTTGAAAAAATACGGCCACTTTGCTATGTTAGTCATAGTTTTATTACAACATTTTAATATTGTTCACGATTATTGACGATTAATATACAAAAAAAACACCTAATTTATGTAATAAACATCACAGTAAACTAATATAAAACGTTAAATAAAACTTCAAGTGACGCTTCACTCGGGTTGGCGCCAAAACTTATGAAACTTAATCAATGCTTATGAAACCAAAAACCATTTAAAAAATATTTATACACTGCAGTAGTTTATACACACTTGCATATAAAGCTATCATTATGTGTGACATAGTTTCTTATAGAACTGCCTTCACGTTTAGCTTACAAAAGAAAACGTGCTGCCGACTTGATGAGGCAATATAAATATTATACACAAATCAAACAATTACTATCGTATGGAAATTTAGGTTTTTTATATGCAAATCGAGACACCTACGTTATTACTGGGGTCGATACGCCCATAATCGACACGTCATCGAGTAACCGTTCGAATCCATATTATAATGCAGTTACGCCTTTGTGTTCAACTGAATCGTAGATGTTCTCTAATATTTACATTAAATCGAATCTAATATGTCGAATCGAATGCACTAAGCCAGTCATACCCGAAATAGATTCGAATTTTAAATAAATCGAATGTAATAAGTCGAATCTATTGCACGAAGAGTCATAGATGAAATGTAGTCGAATTTTAAATAAATCGAATTAAACGCACCAAGCAACAATTAACAATTTAAATTAAGCCGAATGTAATATGTCTAGCGGTATAAAACCTTTTTTTTTAGAAATATGCAAAAATAAAACGTAAACTACCGGATAAATTTGTATTGCATAATTATCAGACAATATTTTTCAACTTTCGTTTATGTTACGAAATGAACGACATTTAAAATACCTATAGACCCTTTTAAAAATATGTAAGAGCCTCAATGATTCCATATTATAATGTACAAAGTGTGTGTTCAACTTAATCGTTGTAGATATTTTCTATAATTTAAATTAAATCGAATAATATATCAATCGATGCACTAAGCCAGCCACACCCGAAACAGATTCGTATTTTAAATAGTTTAACATATAAATGACAGACTCATTACCTTCGCTATATCCGATACTCGTATCTCAATCGAAACGGCGTTGGAATGCGAAATCGAGTAAAATGCATACGCCGAATAGCAATTTGGGGTGATTGCCTTGGGACACAATAGACCGTTGGCAGACTGCTTTACAGACACTAGTGATCCGTCTACCAATTGACGGATATCCTATCGATATGAGACAATTTTATTCAAGGTCTAAACGATTTTTTTTTAGAAATTTGCGAGGAAAGCAATTAGATTACCTGATAAATTTGCATTACATAATTATCAGACTTTCAACTTTCGCTTAAGTTACGAAATGAACGACATTTAAAATAACTTTAAAAGGTTTATATAAGATTGGTATCATTAAACTTTGCTGTCGAAACAAGATAACGTATCTCCTTATGTTAAAATTACTTAACGTAGAATATCCGCATTATTAGTTAGTTATTTATGAATTATTAGCTTTTATCCGCGGCTTCGTTCACGTGAAAATTTAAGATAATTTAAATTTCAACTATTATTCATTCATTCATTCATTCATACACTCACGCCGATATCCCATAAGGGTAGGCAGAGACCACAGTACATACTACATACATACATACAGTCACGCCTCTTTCCCATTGGGGTAGGCAGAGACCACTTCTTTCCACCTGCTACGATCGTTTGTGATGTAGCAAAGTGGCTATCCGCAGCCCACATTTTGCCTCCGCGGGCAATGAGATGTGTTGGGTGGCGAACCACGACGCCACTATGTTATAAGGTTCAAAAGTAAGTTCCTCATTGCATTCCCACGGCATAATGGAGAGGAAAAGAAAGAGGATGAGGTGGAAAAGGTGCATTGAGAAAGGAACTATTATTCATATTAAAAATATCCTGTTTTAATCCGGAACATGGTTTATCTGTGTGCCAAGTTTCATACAATTATGTTCAACGATTTATGTATTAACTTGTTCAATGATTTATATATCTAAAGTTTATATTTACATGTAAACTTTCACATGTATATTTATTTGATGGCCGATAAAATTAATATATATTAAGTCAATTGGCTTATTGAGATAAATGTATTTCGTTCTAGAGTATTCGTATAAAACAACAATCAAGTCAACCTTGCTAACTGTATGGAAAGTTCGCTACAGCGCTTTAAACGAATTTAATCATCTAACCGTAATATTAAAACTCACAGCGCTTACCAGTCTATAATCCGGTTTTTCAGCGAACAGAAAGTCATTATTGACATAAAATTCACGGCTCTCTCCGAGACTCGAATCCCTACAATGAGTACACGCGACTCAAACACCAAACTAACGTGATTTTTGTCAGCGTATTCAAATGTATCCATTCAAAATATCATTGCTCAAATAAATGAGTATAATTGAGTGAACTCTCCGTTCTGTTACACGGTATCAGCCGACCCCCTCTGTCCGGAGGCGAATTGATATTTCCTCTTTCCAACGAATACATAGTTAATTGCATTTCCGGATGCCACTCATTGTTTGAGGGCCAATCGAATGATACATTAACGACTATAATGCTTATTTTAAAAAGTTTTGACAAAATAACGAGGCAAAGCCGTCCTTTGTTCAAATTAATTGTGTCTATTTTAGGCGGAGAACGTTTAGTTTTGAATGAATGGTCCGGGTTCGGACCCGGTAGGGACAATCTGTGTGATGGGCTCGAATATTTGTACCCGAGTCATGGATGTATAGCATTTATCTATATAAGTAAGTACGTTGTCTAGTACTTAAGATACAGGGAATCCCGATTTAGGACTAGATCAATGTCCGTGAAAAAAGTGTCCTTAATATTATTATTATAGTTCTTTTTCTTCTCAGCCATTGACTGGTATGAGCCATATGTACAGGTGAGGCCAAATAAATACAGGGTGTAGGATATTATGGAATGGATTCTGTTATATTGTGGGGCGTGTGCTTGCATATTGTTTTCTTCGATCTGCAATTCTACAGGTGTCCAGTATGGTAGCTTTCTGAAGAGTTATGTAGCTCGAGCTCTGTAAGTCGAGTATATTGAGGCTATCGTGTAGATAGATCATTGATACCTAAAGTGATCTATATGGAACCCCAGGAGTCGACGATGAGGTGCAAGGGGTCCACGTCAACTGTCAAAAATACATTTGAAGTTAATAAATTTACAATAATTTCATATTAACTACGCTTTGAGGGTCTACCAAAAAGTGAACAATTTTACACGTGGTCTATAAAACAAAAAGTTTGAGGACCTCTGGTGTAGATGGTTAAAAAAACAGAACTTATAAAAATTTTGTGGCTAGGAACAACACATAGGGGACTATTGGCACTACATATAACTTTCCGCCTTTATTATAATTATTTGTAATCATAATTTTATCTATTTTTTTCGATATCACCATATATGTGCGAGATGCACACACACACACACACACACATATATATATATATGCCCGTGAGAGTTCACTGTTGGACAAATGTCTTCCTCCTTAAAATGAAGAGATGTGCCATAACGCTTGTGTCTACTTGACTGTGCGTGCTATAATTATGTAACGTTTTACACGTTTTATTAAACTGAATAGTAAGCATTTATTAGATTGACTGATTAATAATACTTATGTATGTTAGTTATATGTTGTTAATTTATATGTATAATTAATTTTTAATAAATCAATGTTAAGCTAGGCGTACACTTAAAGAACCATATCGGCAGACTGATTTTGTAACAACAATGCGATTAGCGACGTTCACGCGGTTCTCGCGACAATCATAATATGAAACCTGTCGCTACTCACTCACTATGTTACTCCTCTACCTGCCAAGCTTCTACTTAATTTTTTTATCATCATCATTCTCAGTTCATATTCGCCTTCACTACAGGGGCACCTAGTCAGGTGGGAGATTAAGCCGTAGTCTATCATTCTGGCCTACTGAAGGTTAGTAGTCCTTACACACTCAAGCGGGCATACAGGTTTCTCACGAAGTTTTCCTTCTCCGTTAAATGTATATTATGAACTTACACAGTATGTTTTCGCAATAATTAGGATTAATTTTGCTGTGCAGTGTCGTCATTATAATAGCATAAATTCATCTCTTTTCTTGGATGCTGTAAGAATCAGATTAGGAATGTAACAGAATAATAGGAAGTAGTGTTATTCCACAATTTTACTAATACTTAAGTCCAATGGTGGGGATTAACGATAATAATGGAGGAAGTCCATGGCTAGCAGTGGATTGTTATGTCTGGTTGTAGTGTGTATGAATGATTTTATTACGTTAAGAAAGTATAATCAACAAGATTTTGTTCACTAATTTTATCAGGAAAAAAGAAGAGTATTTTAAAAAATGCATTTTTCAATAGACAGGCAGACATGGAACGGTTATAACCACTACGGTTATAAATTGCAATAAACGTATAATTTTCATGTAAAATCACTATCGCTCGGTCTTTGTAAAATACGTAATAAGCCTGCGGGCTGTATTTCAACGCAGCTTTTGTTAGAGAGTGTATCTACTTCAAACGAATCGCAGCGAAGTAAAAAGCCGAGCAGTGCTCTATCGAGGCTTAAAACCCTTATATATATTCTTTTCATGACTACCCAAGTCGAGGCTCGAGCCTCTATCGAGGTATCCTCGTGCCAGTCGCCTCTCCCCCAGCTTCTAAGGCAATGATAGGAGTGTACTCTACACTCGCCATTCTTTTTGGTGATATGGTAAAAGCCATTTGTGGCCAACAACAACTCTCATTTCGAAAAAAAAAACGGAGCAAAGCGTATATCAAAACAAAAGCCGTTCGCGGCCCACCGCTCCATTAATGACCGCACATCTTACCTGTTGTAAGTGCACGTTTAGCTTTACCTACTATAATATAATAATAATTACAGTTACACGCGGCCGGTTTACGTTAATCGACTGTCGTTATCGTTCTGTGCAGCAGTCAAGCCTCTGACGCCTAATTAAAGTTGATGGGTTGCCATCAATCAATGTTGGAAATTAGCATTAAATTTGTATTCAATTATTTATTAGAACACATGTGAGGCGCATTTAATTAACAATTAATTATTTAACCCTTTCGAGATTGTTGGGAGACATATATTCCAGTCAAGTTTAACCGTAGACGCTAACTATTAATGTACTAAAATTTCTTGCACATTGCTTCATTATGAATGGGCCTCTGTTGTTACATTTATAAGACTAATGGGACATATACATATATGTATATATACGTAACAATACGCAGGCCAAGTGGGACATATAACCCAGGCTGTAACTTTACGCTGATGTATTATAAAAAAATATTTCTTTTTCTTTTACCCTATCATAAGGACTAAATTCATAACCATTAAAAATGTGATTAATTAATTTTGATTAATTTTGCCGTGTGGTGTTGGCATTATAATAATATCACTTCATAACTTTTCTTGGATGCTGTGAGAATCAGATCAGGAATGTACCAGAATAATGGGGAGTATTATCCCACGATTCTAATATCAATATTCATTAATTCGACAGTATTAGAAATGTAATCTGACTCTTTTATTTTCTTTAAAAAAATCCGCCTCGATAGCGTTAAATCGTAAGATGTAAAGAAAACTGTGTAAAAGTGTTTTTTAAAATGATTTAATAATTGCAACCTCTTCACAGGGTTCCACTTACAGGGCAATATTACTTTTTTTAGGATCGTTATATGTAATTCTTGGATAATTAAAAAAGAACCGAATGGCATTTGAACGACATATATTTACACTAGCTTTTGCCCGCGGCTCCACCCGTGTGTATGTCGGTTGTCCGCTACATGGGAAATCCTGAATCAATCATAATTTTTTTTATTAAGTGAACCACTTTTACTTGAACTTACTTACCTCAGCAGTGGGTAGCCACTGCTGAGGTAAGTAAGTTCAAGTAAAAGTTGTTTTAGTAGTAAAACAGGGATAAAGCTGTATTTTCAATTTTACTAGATCTATTTTGATGGAACATGCTGCAGTATTTATGTCGGAATAGTACCTTTAAGACTTTAAAACGTTTACACGTTTGAATAAAATCTACCAGCTGGTTTTTGCGTAAAGCTCGAACAAAGAAACAAACAAACATCGATTAATTTGTAGTTTTTTTTAATATATTTGATTTACAAAATCTGCCGTTTAACAATTTTATAATAGTATATAATAATTTTATAATGTGCATTAAATATTAATTAATAATACGTCATCATCAGCATTATCGGTTGACAGGTTTGTTAAGGTCCATTGTTAATTAAAGGCTTTTTAAGTAGGGTATCTTCATAAATTCCGCGCCTGGTAGGGTGTAGGATCACAGATATGCTGCGTCCTGTACGCCTTAACGTGATAGAAAAAGCTTCGGAGTAAAAGTTCACTATAGTAACAAAAAAGTGCTCTGAAAATACGGTTAGCTAGAATATCGGAAAACAACATCGACAGTTGAAAGGCATAAGCGACATTTTGGTCGTAAATGAATTATGTGCCATCCTATTTAAAATTGTGCGCTTTTTTGAATGCGTTTACTCCCATGGCTCTACGATGACTTTTTTGTCACTTATGCTCAAGCCAAAAAACTCAATCAATCAATTGATTGATCTAATCAAGATCCATTGATCTAAGCGGCATAAAACCACATGAAACAACGTCGAATCAAGTAAATAAATTCTTTGCCAATTAATGCTTTTATTTTTCTTGATTCTAGAGCGGTCTCCATTTCGACGATATGACAATAAGTAAAAAAGTTATGTCCATTTTTCTGCAGTTTCGAACTTTAAACTGCTCTCCTGAACAATTCAGTTTCTGTCGCTTACACCATATTACCTTTCAACCGTCGATATGACACTGTAATGCCAACATGGCGGCCGTGGATGGGTATTGGGACACTAGAAGGATACCATGAATTTGGTGGGTGCGAGCATATCCGTGTCCTCCATGCGGCGGAACGCGATGTGCACTTCCATTCGTTAGAAAAAATAACTACCGTTTAATAAATGGGAAAAGATGTAAATCCAAGTGTATGGGAAAATAAGGGTTCATGATATCGCTCATCGAATAGAACAATGACGTAATTACATTTTTGCAATTTATCAGAAGAAGCGTTTCAGTTTAAAACTGGATTATACCCATTTTGTGAATTATATCAATTATCATGATTTTTCATAATTTATTTATAGATTATTATTAGTAATTTGAGCAATCTCGAAAAAAATCCATATTAAACAACAAATCATCCAAATTAAACACAAAATAAAATTTTAACTTTTTTGCAATTACGTCATTGTTCTATTGGATGAGCGATATAATTATACCAACATTAAACATACCCCACTTGTAAATAGTTTTGCTTAAAGTATTCAGTAGGTAAAATGACGATTATATGTAGTACTAATAATAATAAAACCTATAAGTATGTATAAATTAAAACTACCCGCAATTACTTTAATTAAGCGGTTTCAATAAAACGTACGGGCGATAATTAAGATTTATTTTATTACATTGCGTGGTGACCATAAACGTGGAAAAAATAATTATATTTTGATAAAGCAATGTGTTCGCGATACGAGGCGAGTTGTAAATTATATGTTAATTGTATAAGCTCGCAATGGTTCTACTTAGCTAGGACCGGCTTATGTTTTCAACAGTTAGTCGTGGCTTTCACGGTGATTGTGATTAAGTAATGAATTAATTGCTGTGTGGCGCTGGCGCAATAATAGCGTCACTGAGTTCCTTCCCGTGAGTGCTGCGAGAACCATCTAAGGTCTTAGTTCCCAAAGTGGTCCGGGTGGACCCCCAGGGGTCCACGGGAGACTCGACGGGGGTCTACGTTGGTGTACGTAAATTTCCATAGCTAGATCAAATCTTCACATTTTTTGTCAAATTTTGGGTATATGGTAGAAATGTAGCTGCAGGGGGTCCACCGGAACCAACTAAATTTTGAAAGTGCTCTATGAGAAAAAAAGTCTGGGACAGGTAGATCCCTCTGGTATAGATAGATCAATAGCAGAGCATAATGCGCCGGCCCAGAGACTACGTGGTAGGAGACGCCTCGATGTGGCTGTCCTTGGAGCACGATCTCGGGGCCGCCCTAAGAAGCGCTGGCTGGATGTTGTGACCAAGAATATGGAAGCCAATGGACGTACGATTGAGGATATCAAAGACCGAGCAAAGTGGAGGAAACTTAGTAGGAAGGCGGACCCCGGCAATGGAAACCGGGAATTCTTCTTCTTCTTTAAATTAAAATTAAAAATATATAAGACTTAGTTTTTTTAATTGTGCACAGCATTTTGATCAATTGACAAGTTAATAAGAAAAATAAAATATTAGGGACATTTTCATTAGTTTAACATCACTCCCTAAAAGTTGATCCTTGTAAGCGAACTATAGAATCGCGCAACAAGATGTGTTTTGTTTTCCAAAAACAACGGGTTCGTTTCCCGTTTAGAAAAATTGATGGTTTTAAATATCTACGTATACAGTTTTAATCTTCATCGGGATCGGTGCCAAAACTGTTTTGGCAGGTTCTATTTCACTATTCCTTATAATCTCGGATTTGTCCATCCGGATTTGGCCATATTAGCTGTGGATTTCACCCTGGATATACACAATCATTATCATCATTATTAACAGCCCGTAGAAGTCCACCACTTATAAATGAGGGATTTGCCACGCTTGGCAGGCGCACTGGACATCACAGTAGATTGTGATTAAATAGCAGGAAAAGGCTGTTGCCCATTATCCTTGTACATCCCTCAGCTGGTTTTCACAGCATCCAAGGGAAGCGATGGCGCTATTATTATGCCGGCGCCACACAGCAAATACACAATATCTGTCATAAAATAATTTCGTACACATCAAGTATACACCAGGGTAATGTTACAAACAGTAGTAATTATTCAGCGAGGAAAATCTGCCACACTCAAACCAAGAACAAACTGGTAGATTATAGCCAAATGTAATCTCTGCCTATCACATGGGGTACAGGTGCATGAGTATATACGATATACGTATTCTTACAAAATAGCATAATCAACAAATTCAATGAAAATCTCATTTTCACATTCAAGTTAAAATTAATAGAATCGATATTAAATATTCATGGTTAAACTGATTGCAGTATCACAGTTCCTAATCTTGAACCGTTCCAGTTTACGTTAGAAACGGCGACTATTGTGCGAGCATTACAGCGGCTCTGTTAAAATCATATAACAATAGCATAACACGCGAAGTATCGCTATAATACCTTTAACACGACATAAAGCCTCGCGTGGTTGTCGGCTCTCGCAACACGCGATCGAGGAAAATACTTGGAAAACACAGTTACAACACACTTCATTATTATTACGAAAAAAAATGTATGGTTTGTAGTACACATAATTATTAAAACAAACATATAGATAGGTCACACTCCAAAACATATATAACATACGTTAAAAGACAATCGCACGATATTAAGTCGGTGATTTAATAAAAATAATTATAAATAAATATATCGTACTATTTATAGCGATGATCGGGTCCGAGATGTTTAAACAATTGAAAGAATTGCAGTCGGTGCAAAATTACAATCAGATCATGATTATAAAGCTCTTCAAAAAAAAAAATTGGGATATTTTTTGATTGTTCCGAGTCGATTGACTCGCAGTTTCGTTCTTTCGTTCACTCTCTCTCACAGATATTTAAGTCGTCCTACGTTATTTGCGCACACAACCGACTGGAGTTGACAGTCGTGTCACTATATTTGTGATCGTTTCAAAGTCGATCGCGCAGTCGAATGCGAAACAAATTCATCGAGAGCTATAGAGATGAATGAATATAAGTAACGAAACATTATTATTCGTTGCTATTCATTATCATTGACGCTTAAAAGTTCACTGCTAGACATGGGCCTATTTCTTAAAAAGGAAGGATTTTCTATAATCTCCATGCTTGGCAGGCATCTTGGAGATCGCAGTAGAGAATGATTGAATAACAGGATAACGCTACTGCCCGATATCTTGGTACATCTTTTAACTGGTTCACATAGCACTAACAGGAAGAGATGGAGTCTCGCTATTATTATGCTGATGCTACACAGTATATCAAAGAAAATGGTGAATCGTCACTATTACATCAAAGAAAATGGTGAATTTGTGTTTCTATAGGATGATTTATATATTACATACATTGATCAAGAACGCTCAACATCTTGGCATACAGTGGCTTGACGTAATATAAATATGTTTGTTACCCTTTAATTTTTGTACCCTATTCTGTAAGTCGCTGTGTGGCTGTTAAATATTAATAAGCACGAACATGATGTTCCTGTTTTTATTTCATAATTTTGTTAATTTGAATAAGGTACTTTTAAAGGTTTTCGAAGTATACCAACAGCATGTGACGCATTTTACCCGACAGCGCCAGATCCTTCTGGCGTGGCTGGTTTTTTTACGAGTGTATGTACGAGGGGTGATCAATAAGTAATGATAATTGGTTATTTTTAGTCTTCGTAAGAATCTAAAAACTACCTTTTTTTGCTCACTTATATACCTACTACTTCACCATAAAAAATCACATAAATAGGACACGGTTTCCGGGTACATTCATTTGAATACGAACCGTCGAAAAGAAAAGATCAAAACATAAAAAAACGTAAAAAGGGCTGTCGTCAAGTACCTCTGTTTGAAAACAATGTCTACCAAAGACACACATAGTAGCTTGGTGGAAACATTGGGAGACTTTACTCCTCCATACTTAACAGTTGCACAATGGGCCAAGGAGTTTAAACTGGACAGAACATGCACTGAAGATGAATATTGCGAAAGACGCCCATCCACGTCTCTAACCGAAGACAACGTGAAAAAAGTGGAAGATATTGTATTGGCAGATCGAAGA
>WUAW01001215.1:37659-56761 GCA_017165845.1 Thaumetopoea pityocampa | reverse complement strand
TTTCTAAGTTTCAACTGTCTTAATTTTTCTGATTGTATTTGGAATGAACTATAATTATTATGATATAGTTAGATACCACCTATTAAACAATAGCATAGCTATTAAAAATTAGTTCAAACTTAGGTTTTGAAATACACTTTTACATTTCAGAAAAGGGGTCATGGGGTAACAGTTTTTTGAATTCTACATTATGTTGATTGTGAAAAATAAATACTTTTGGCAAAGGAAGATGCTTGCTTCAATGCCAAGAAACTGTAAACTACTTCTGCGAGTGTGAGAGCCCAAAACATGGCATGTAATATGAGCTCTGTGGGTGTGCTTAATAGATATGGGTTAAACAGAAAGAAGCTTACTAGTGGCAATTGCATTAAAACTGTCAGCATTAAGAAACCTGCCAATTCTGGGACCTGAAAACAACAATTAATATTAAATACCACATTTGTGATAGTTAAACAGCCTCTCTCCAATGTAAAGTTGCCATCATTATAATTATGTAGCCCACAAGAATGAACCCACGGATAAAACTAAGTAGTATTTTGAGTTAAGGGAACTTGGTAGGAGACCGACATACCCGGCATGCTGTGTTCCCATAAAGGCCAAAATAAATTCTTGCACATTCTATGACTATTAGTAAAGTGAATACTGTGGTAGATAAATATTTTGTGAGATGCCCAAAATAGTCAATCTGAAAAGTAAAACAATAATTAGTGCGTTAAACTGCACGTCAGATGACCATACAGCTGTAATTTACCTTTATATATAAAAAAAATCCTACAACCATTGACCAGGTTAAATGTAAATAAAAGTTAAAATATAGACATTTTTGTAAGCGCAGCATATTCCCGAATTCCATTTTAGTAATGTGCAAGATGAATAATTATTATGATTTAAGCATCCAATGTACTGATAATATGAGAACTCAAATACTAAACAAAATTTCGATTAAGTCTTATTTTGCCTTTAAACTAACTCGGCATAAATGCTTTACAAATAAAAACAGAAGACCCTAATCATCAATCAATATATATAAGTTACTCTATGACCCTAATGAAAAGTCTAAAGTAATCCTATATATCAGTATATATTACTTATATTACTCTTTACTCTTTGTCCTATATAATACAAAGTACTCTGTGGTAGTGCATAAGCTGCAAAGCACCTATTCCAAGGAGTACCTCAAATCAAAGAGTATGAGTACCTATTCTGTAATAACCACAGGTAATAACTTTCAGTACCGTAAAACGGGGTGAATAGCATAAAAATCCAACTTTACCTAAAGAGTTTGTTTGTTTGTTAAATTTGGTGTATTTATATCCGGAACCTTATAGAATTTTTTTTAATATTTTGCTAAAAAAATATACACAGATTTTCCTGAAAATCCGTAAATTATTAAGTATTTCTATTCACCCGAAAAATGGGGTTAACAGAAGTGAATACAGGGCCGAATAAAAAAGCTGTCAGGGCTATCAGCTATTAGTTTTAATAATCGATGTCAAGAAAGTGAGGTACTGTGTTAGAAATGAAATTTAGAATAATAAAATAAGAATAAATATGCCTATCTATTAAAATTAAACTATTTTCTTTACTACTTTTTAGCTCTTGCCCGCGATTCCACCCGCGTGAATGTCGATTTTCTGCGACATGGGAAATCCCAAAACAATCATCCCGAAATAATCAATATTTATAAAAAAAGTCTTAGAAACACTTTTATTTGACCTCTCGTACCTTGACAGCGGCTACTAAAATAGGGATTAAGCTGTATATTCAATTCTACTGGACCAATTTTGATGAAATATACCCCGTTATTTAAGTCAGAATAGTACCTTTAAGACTGTAACAGCTTAACCAAAATCTAAATCTATTGGTGAAGGCCGAACAAACAAACTATCATCGACGGACTCAGTTTCAAAAGCCCTTAATTAGTCGATCTGAGTAGTTTGTTATTAAATATCTATGATTTTTGAAAATTTGACATTTATCAATTTTATAATAGTAATAGATAGATAGACAATATCGAGTACTTATTACATCTGTGCATTATTTACTGAAAAAACTGAGCAGCTCAAAAATTTTTATATTAAATTTATTTTTGTTTTACGCAAATATGATCATGTTTCAAAATTTCGTACTCAACTCAAGTGGATTCCTTTCGCCTTTGCCGGAATTGTCATAACCTGACTCTTCTATTTGTTATTCTGTTCGGGTCGACAACAGCTAGTGTAAGATAAAAACATGTAAATGTGCGGCCCTTAGTAAGTAAGTTTGTAAATAAATATATTGAGTGTTTTGTGGTGTTATTGAGGGGTGGCTGATTTGGCCCTCCTTTCACTTTGTCTCGTGTATAGGTAGGTACACTTTCACACACACCAAACAGATATAGACACGAGACAAGGCTGGAAGAAAACCCAAGTACCAGTACCACAAGCACGTATCCGCCCACCTAATAGGTGATCGGAGGGAATTCATACAATTCCTTCCCTCGTATATAGTATTCATGGACATGTGACCTTAGTTATGACAGAATATGGTAGTATAATAGAACATAGTATAAAACAGTTAAGAATGTAAAACAGAATTATAGCAATAACTCTAAGGAGTAGTAAAGATAAGGACAGATATTGTTAAAAAGAGATAGAAATGAAGCGCCGCCGCCCCGCGCCTACTTAAACCGAGCAAATTTGCTCGCATAATAGCTCTCTTTTTCGACGTAGCAAAGGCGTTCGACAAAGTCTGGCATAATGGCTTAATTTTCAAGCTATTTGCTCTCAATGTTCCAGACAGGCTCGTGTTTATCCTGCGAGATTTTCTATCGAACCGGTCCTTTTGCTACCGTTGTGAAGGCATACATTCGTCGTGCCGCCTCATCCAAGCCGGAGTCCCTTAGGGCCCTGTGCGGTCCCCCCTGCTCTTCACTCTCTACACGCACTTTATTCCCAGTTCGTGTAATACTTCATTAGGGCTTTTCGCGGACGACACCGCTATCTATACTTCCGGCAGGAAGTATAGATAGCGGTGTCGATCATGCATTGCACGGAAACTCCAAGCCGCCGCCACTGAGCTGGGAGAATTGTTCCGAAGGTGGAGGATAGAGGTGAACCTGGAGAAGAGCGTGGCAGAGCTCTTCTCCAGATACACTTTAACCCCCACCTATCGGTTCTTCCTCTCACGGCGAGACGCGATCCCCACCGTCACCATGTTCGGCCGTCCCATCCCCTGGACCAAAAAGGTCTCGGAGTCACTTTGGACTTCTGGATGACCTCCAAGGACCATATCAAGATAGTCCGTTACCAAGTCGCCTTCGTCCTGGAGCGACTCCACTAAATTCTCTGCAAACGGAGTAAAATATGGTTTAGATGATGAGGATGAGAATCATATATTTTTTTCTTGTCCTAGATTTAGACACTATGAATTCTACAACTCCCTCTCCCTCTTAAAATTCCTTTTCCAACCAATATTCTAACTCTGTTAACATTAGCTAATAAAGACCCTGAAATTTATTTTCATCTATCAAATTTTATAAACAATAATAATATTAAAATTTAATTCCATATGCATGAATAAATGGGTATGCGTATGTATGCTCCCCCGTTATACCTAATTTATTTGGTTTCTGGTTACTAAATTATATTTTAAAGTGCTACTGATGCTGTCTGTACTTAGAAAAATTTAATACATTTTACGAATAATTATTCCATCTTTTAATTTTGACTCTCCAAAACGTGAAGCTGGCAGTTTGTATTATGAGTTGCCAAGCCACACAAGAAAAAATTTTAACCTAAATTAATTTAAATCTTTTTCTCTATTTATAAATTAATAACTTTAAAGTAAATTATCATAATAATACATATATCATTGATAAGAATACTTTTTTTTAAATTATAATGCTATTACAATCGATCCGCTTAACTCTCGGTAAGTAGATAGTGCAACACCAAACAATATACGATAATATTTTCCAGTACTCTTTTAATATTATACAAATTGCTATTAATTATTAGGTTATTTGCGGCCGGAGAGTAATCAGCTGAAGTTCATCGCTGGCATAAAATATTTTCCACCCCCGAAAAATTATGACGGTAAGTTATATCGCCACGATATATTTTGTAAACACGAATATTTATTACTACAATTCTGAAATAAAATTACAGTAGAGACTCGATTATTCGGCCTTCAGTTATACGGATTCGCAATTATCTAGACTGCCAACCGTGATCAAATATGTACGTAGATATTACTACGTAAATATTTTATTTAATGATTACTAAATGAAAATACTAAATATTTTAAACCAATTAAACTGTATATGTAGTACATATTTTATTTCATATTTAAGATTGCAGTATTTTAGTAATTTAAAACAAAATTTATCTACATACAAAATGTATCTCTTAATAATTTCTTTATAAACATTGATTCTTGTTGGTAAGTTTAATTTGTTTTTGTTGTTTTTAACAAATATCTAGTTTTATGTATAATTTAATAATATATACAAAAATCGCTGTTCTTCATACTTTCAATTATCCATATTTTCGAATATCCAAATGCCTAATGCCAACCATTAGTCCCATTGAGTTTCTTCTATATGTAATAATATATGCAAAAATCTCTTTTCTTCATATATTCAATTTTCTGGATTTTCGATTATCTGAATGAAACGACAACCATTAGTCCGGTTAATAGAGTTTCCACTGTACTTCTATTTCACATTAAAAGTCAATAAATATTAACTCTCATGTGTAATATATATCACCAAAAATTTATCCTGGAAGAAGTGATCAAGTTAGCTCATCTACCATTATTATACAAATTACAGTAATGTACTAGCCTGACTCCTGTGATTGGGCATCAGAACAGTAAAACGTATCATCATTCATATCACCCCACAGATGTCCACTGCTGGACATAAGCCTCCTCTAATGATCACCATACTGAGTGGCTATAAAGTGCTTGCATCCACCAATTGCCCTTGAGCTAGTTGGGGGTCTACCTGCATTACGCATTCTGATAATTTAAATTAGTCTTGGCTTTTTCTGCTAGGGTTTGGAACCTATGGGTGGCCATTGCATTGTCAATTGTATTTAATTTTAAAATAAGTCTTGAAGATTTTCATTTTTATTTATTTATTTGGCTAGCCAACATATGATTACATCAGTACTAATTATAAACATTATTAATTAATATACTTGCTAAATGCATCAAACAATTACAGTATTAACTTTATATTTTACAGACATTGAGATTCCTGAACGTCAAAGGTTACGTATTTATGATAAGGTACCTCAGTATCCTTCTAATTTAAAGCCACCAAAGATGCAAAAACGACTCAGATATATGAGAGGACCTGAACTTTTGCATAATACACTACAACTGAAGCAGTATGGTGTTGTTGTAAGTTTGATAAACATATGCTTGTTATTTGCTTGTTTTGTATAGAACTAATTTGATTAGTATGAATTTTGACAGCTCATGAACGACTGAATAATCATATCTTTTTTAACATTGATGGCTTAGTTCATCAAAGTTACCAATAAGTTTCAAAAACTAATAAAATTCTTAAAATGGGTACAGGAAAAATTATTTAAACTTATAAATCAATATAGAGTGTCTTAATCTGAAGAAAAAGAGCTAGTAAAAATTGCCAATAACTTAATAGTTATTGCCAATAAATTAATGTTTTAATAAACAACCTTTTGACACTTCTTGTAGGTCTATTGTTATTTATTTCAAGTACTTAAGGGCCTTATCTTGACTTATTTAAGACCAATCAGGTCTGCTGCAAAAGTTCTAGTTAATTTCATCCTTCACGTTTATTATAATCTATGAGATGGGTTGGATCCTAAAAGTGGAGACCAGATGCTGTGACTCCATGGTTGCTGTTTTCAATGTATCATCATCTTTGTCTATAAATGTTAATGGCCAATAGACAACTGTAAAAGGCTGATTATGATATTTTTATTGCATCTGCTATAAATGGAGCAATTATATTCCATCCTATAAATGACATACATACAGATATATCATCACACCTAAGAATAAGGCGAATGATATATCCTAGGCCCTGATCCTCTGCCGGGGAATCGTACCTATACTACCACTTCTTTCCACTTGCTTGATTGTTTAATGTAGCAAAGTGGGTATCCATGTCCTACTTTTTGCCTCTGCAGGGAACGAGACATGTTGGGTGGCGAACACGACGCCGCCATTTCATAAGGTTCAAAGGTGTTGAACACTCGTTGCATTTCCACCAAAAGCAAGGGTAAAACAGGTCCATCCAAATAGAGCCCCATATGCTTGGGTAAGGCTAGCCATCATCTTGGGTCTAGCCATGCAGCCTTTGGCGCGTCAGCCACTGGCTTAGTGGAGAAGAAAGGAAAGGGGGTGAGGTAGGAAAAGCATATTGGACCACGGAATATGGAATTTGGGAAAAGGACTATATATATAGGATACTACTATTTATTTCAATTATTAATCGCCAACTCATAAAATTCTTGGAGGAGCACCAGCTGACAAGCGCTTTCGCTGGTGATCTCCTAGTGTAACTTGACTCACAAATGGGCGGAAAGCATTGAGAACAAGAAGAAGGTCGTGGCCATTAGTCTGAATGTAGCTAAGGCATTAAATCGGGTTTACTACAAAGAGCTTTTAAACTTTCTTTCCTATGGGCTTCCTGAGAACTTATGCAATTGGATTACCAGTTTCCTCATGGAGCGGAGCATTAAAATTGTAAAATTGATGGGACATGCTTAAACCTCAAACCTGTGAATTCCGGGGTTCCCCAAGACTACGTGCTATCTCCTACCCTGTATATCAATAATATGTTTAACTGACTAAAATTTGGCAATGCATGCCATTTATACCACTAGAAAATCTCCGTTTATGACATATATGTCAATATAATTCACAAAATCACCATAGTTCTTAAAAAAGCTTACAGAAAAATCCAATAGAGACGTGTCATCTCCTATGGTTGAATCACTGTAACTATTTCTATCATAAAAAATAATAGGTTATTGGTTATTGGTGATGCTATTTCTACCAATATAATATAAATACATATCCAATTAAATATATCAGTTACTGCTTTATATTTAAATAAAATTCTTTACATAATTTAAATTAATCAGTTTTTGAAAAATATCAGACATTGAAGAAACTCAAAACTGTCCACATACTTTTATAACACTGAGTACTGTCAATATCAAAGCACTATAAAGATAGTATCGAATAGGCTCTTACAAGAAATTTTTTAAACCTAAATAACATCACATTAGTAAATTAAAAATATTAATAAAAGCCAGGTCAGGGAGTACTTAGTCTATTAGCCTGTCCGGGAAATAGACTTATGTATACGGCTAAGCGACCCCGGCCCCCCGAGCTACTACTGTCTCTTCCTACTCCTTCCGAGATAGTAGTATCCTATATCCTATTCCAAAATTCCATATTCCTTGCTTAATACACCTTTCCTACTTCATCCTTTTTCCTTTCCTCTCCATTAAGCCGCGGGTATGCAATAAGGAGCTTTAACATTTTTAACCTTATAAAATGGCGGCGTCGTGGTTCGCCACCCGACACGTCTCGTTGCCCNNNGGCGCTGCGGATAGCCACTCTGCTACATTGAACGATCATAGCAGGTGGAAAGCAGTGGTCTCTGCCTACCCCAATGCGAAAGAGGTGTGACTGTATGTAGTATATATTATGGTCTCTGCCTAACCTTATGGGATATCGGCGTGAGTGTATGTATGTAATAAAAGCCAGGGTGGGATGCTAGTAACATTTAGAATTGGTAGTAAATGATTATGTGAGGCATTTTGTTCAATATGCTGAAGCCCTTTGATTTCGTATAATCAGAACTTCGTTTAGTGCAATGGGATAATCTAATAACAGCACTGCAATCTACAAGCATAATCATCGACTTGTTGAAATCTCTTACTAGACATAAGCCTCCTGCAAAAAACGCGGTATTCATCATAATCTACATGCTGGGCTACAGTATAATGCTGACACTATGAATGCTATGATATATTTAATATATTTTAGGCTACAGGTGGTGGCAGACTACGTTACGAACATTTTGAAATGGCACGTCTGGTAGTAGCTAGAAGGCTAGATCAGAAGAAAATGTTTGCCATTTGGCGAGTGGACCCACCATGGCAGCCGGTCACCAAAAAGGGTCAAGGTCAGCGTATGGGCGGTGGCAAAGGCGCCATTGATCATTATGTCACCCCAGTCAAAGCAGGCAGAATTATCCTTGAAGTTGGTGGCAAGTGTGACTATGAAGAGGTATGTATGTAATATTATCAAAATTTGCAAATTTTAGCATTCTTCTCGAATGTGCTATAAACTAGTAAATAATGACAATACTGGTATCAATTCTGATGTAACACAAACTAATTTTAGACTCTCCTTATCTCTTTCTAATACCAAACACCAAAATGAGATAGCAAACATTTTTAACGAGTACCAACCTACATTTCTGTTAAACGGTACAAAAAATGTTGCGTTTTTGCGTATCTTTAGTCCGTATGTTGCGAGATCGAGTCTAAATCTCTTAATTTTGACGTGTCTAAACGAAACTGACAGTACCAAAATAGTAGTTATCCCGTTTTGGCGTTTTTGACATTAGAAAAAGATAGGGAGAGACTAATTTTTAGTTAAGTTCTGTTAGAACTGAATTACCAACACTATAGTTATTTCCATATATTATATGCTTTTGGGCTATTTATATTCCATATATTATATATATTCCATATATTCCATATATTATATGCTTTTGGGCTCATATATGTATGTAGCTTAAAGCACTGAATTATTGTTACTATCTGGGGTTCAGAACAACTGAAACAGACAGGAAATACTATAACTAAATCACACATTATTGTTACTATAAGTCACTCACTATTCACTAGTCCGAACTAGTATCATACTCATACACAGAATATCACTCACTCTCACTATCCACAGTCATTATATGGTAACTATAATGCAAGTATTGATTAGGTCCTAAAATTTTATACTGCCTGAATGTATGTATTTCCTTCAGTCAAATCACTTGTAACTTGTAGACGCTGACTATGGATAAAACTAGGAAGAAAATTATTATGTAATGCTAACGTGACTCCCGTGGTTGGGCGGAAGGAGAACGTTAAGTGCTTTACTTTTTCTTTCTTAGTTTATGGCGTTTAACCAATTTGGTACAATTCTGCCAATATCCGTTATGAAAGTATCATAAACTTAGGGGGTGGTGAGCGGCGAAAGTAAACATTTTGGTAGTGGAACGGGAGGGGGACCTACGGCAGAAAGCCCTACGACCAGGGTAATAAATCTGAAAAATAAAGGACACGACAATACATGTACACGTTGTTAGTAAGGTCAGTTAGACACAAAATTGCTATGATAAGTACGTACAAGTTAGTATATAAATGAGGTAATTAATTACAATTTGATGTTGTTTGTATTTGCAAATATACATTAAATAGTAATAAAGGAGGGGAAAAAGGAGTAGGAAAGAAGACATTTAAATGAGGTAGGACGAGGGATTTCAGGGGAGGGATGTCATAGAGGATATATATTGTAATTTAGGGCAACAGAAGTTATGGCTTGGGTCACCTTCGTCGAATCCACATTCACATAAGGCAGTATTCCTGATCCTGAGTTTGGCGAGAAACACTGGAGTACAGGAACGACCTAGTCTATGTCTGCAGATGGTGGATGTTATAGACTTGCTGGCCTCACGAAACTTGAAAATCCATGGGGAACAGGGAGTGTCAGGTTAGATTTCAGCGTAGTATTTCCCTTTTACTAATTTGGAGGAATTCCACTCTGATTTCCACGATTTCTCAAGCTGCCATTTAACAAGCGGACATAGGTCGTTGGGATGGATTTTATAGTGCTTCCTGGAGCCAATTTGCGCAGCGGATTTAGCACGTTGAGTGGTCTAAGTAGGTGCAAGTCCCCACATACCCACCGCACAATGGGCTGAAATTCGGATTTCATAGATTTGATTCCTTTTGATTTTTTAAGTGACTTTTTTTTCATGGATATGCTTTGGAAAACTATGTTAAAACATAAAATTTAGTGAATATGAGTGCAAACGGCTCACTTAGATTCTTACATAACAAACAGCGATGTATCAGCTATTGCACAATTGCACGTCAGTGCTTATAGATAGATGGTTTTCTATAATTTATTTGGGTATATTTTATTTAATTGACTTGATATACTTACTACCTACAAAACACATCCAAGGTTAAAAATTTAAGTGAAATTACAGACGAATGTCTATGGAAGCCGAATCAGTTTACTGTGCATGTCATCGTTGCCTTTTTCACTCGGATAAAAAAGCAAGGATAATTACCTAATTAACATACTACCTGTGAATAGTAAATATTTGTCATAGCTATTGTTTATTTAACTAACCCTATTAAAAACGGGTATATGTATATATTGTCGCGTCCTTTTGTTTTTCGAATTTATTACCCTGGTCCTTTCCGTCAATGGATCCTTCACGGCTATAATTATTTATAATCACCGCTCACCTCCCCCTAAGTTTATGATACATTCATAAAGGATAATGGCAGAAATGTACCAAATTGGTCAAACGCCATAAACCAAGAAAGAAAAAGAAGAAAAAAGCAAAGAGATTATTATGTACTTTTTATTATCTGATACATCTGATGATCAACTCTACAAATTCTAATTTTATTACCTTCTTAATATACTAAAGCAGTTTGATTAGTATCATAATTTATTTTTTCATGTTGTATTTATTTTTATTTTCCAGGTCCATACTATGCTCAGAATTATAGCAGAAAGGTTACCTTTCAAAGCAGAAGCTGTTTCTCAGGAGATTATGGAGGAAAAGGCAGCAAAGGAAAAATGGTTAGAAGAGAACAATCAAAATTATTACACTATGAAGTACATCATACAGAACAATATGGGTGGCTGTCATAAAATGTTATCACCCGTCGACCACATTTGGTATGGAAAGTATTTGTAAATAATGTAACATATTGAATTATCGTTTAAGTAGGGAATTAAATAAATATAATAACAAAAGTATTTTTGTTTTATTTATGAATGAAACAAACAAACACTCTAATCATTTGAGAAGTGGGTACATTCATATTTTATATATCAATAAATAATAATATTATTATTATATAATATATATGAAAATTGTATTTTTATGTATTTTTTATAAAAAATATTTAATAAAAAATATTTGAAAAATAATTAGAAGCCTCTGCGAATACTTCCGGACGAAAACATTGAATATAGAAGTCGTACAGTGCTATAAAAGTTCAAGAAAGGCTAAATGGAATATCGAGCCTCGGCGATGCTCAGCTATTAAAGGGAGAGTATATGGAACGAGAAAGCTTTTATATATATTTTAAAAAATAACAGCCTCCGCGAATTCTTCCTGACGAACACATTGAATATATGCATATAGGGGTCATATAGTGCGACAAAGGAGCGAAAAGAGCAGAATGGAATACCGAGCTCCGGCGATGCTAAGCTCTTCTGAAAGGGAGAATATATGGAAGGAGCTGTACAAACGTTTCTATCGGGCACTACATGAGCCCCATATTAATCGGGAATCCTCCGTGCACTGGCTGAGCTTGGTGATCTATTTGAAATAACCGAGGGTTTTGTCTGAAATACAGTAAAGTGGTCGTCTAGTGACGTCAAACACGGCTTGTGATCGAAAAGTCGTAGGTTTGATCTCGGTCCAGTACAGGAATTAATTATGATTCATGTACGGTCTTCAATGTAGCCACTAATTATCGGAGAAGGAAAACTTCGTAAGGAAACCTGTATACCCGTTTGGGTGTGTGAACTCTACCAACCTTGCACTGCGTGGTAGACTATGGCCTAATTCCCCTCCTGATCCCCTGTAGTGGGGACGAATGTAGATTGGAGATGCTGGGATAACAGGATCAGGTTGTTAAGAAGAACAACTGTAGGAGATATATATATATATATATTGAAGGATCGGATGCCTGACATCTGTCGTCTATGTCGCAGACCCGGGAATCCCTCATGTATATTTCCTCTGGTTGTTCAGTGGTTACAAACACTGGGTACTTGCACTGACAAAATACTCCACCAAGAGTCAAGAGAACGGTCAACTCACTTGGTGCAGCCCAGAGCCGGTCACTCTTAATGATGGAAGGGATGAACACCCTGGACGCATGACTACCCACCAGAAGTCTGTTCAGCGAGTTAGCCAGGGACATCGAGACCATTCAAGTTTGATCCAAGTCGTCTGCTCATGAATGCCTAACTCTCACGATATAGTCATGAGAGGATCCTCTATCCACCAGGGGCGTGCACCCAAAGCGCTCGCAGCGATTTTGGAGCCTAAAACAAGCCCACTAACCAAGTGTCGCTGGTAACACTGCTGGTGAACGGAGAGTAGTTTGGCTATAAGCGTTTAGACGTGACTATGAATAATATAAATAAATATATGCTGCACCACCGGAGGTATTGGAGGCACTACAGCGTAGTCTCTGATGACTATAGGTGCGCGTGGACATCCTGCTTTATTGAACGTACCAAGGACTCTGAAAGTGTTATAAATGTATTAAGCTGTAATTGATATTCTTTTATTCTTAGATACCTAAGATTTTCTGTAAATTTATGTATAATCACGCATTGGTGAATATTGCGTAGTGATGTTATATGAACAGGTAAAGTTTATGTTTCCTTCGAAACATTAAAATGCAATTTGACCCCAAACAAATATATGACGCAAAGCTTCAGAAAACTTATTTTAGCTCATAAAACAAAAACCATTGTTCTACACCTGTGGTAGGGCTATAATGTCATATATGTGGTGCGAGTATGTATGCACACAAATGCAATGTGGAACATTAGCATTGTAATGGACGATATTAATATTCAATCTAATACTTACTGAAATACCAAATATCGGTTTGAAAATTCTTAAAATTCATTCTGAAAAATCACCCGCTTTTGTTATTTAATATGCCAAATCTGGATTAATTATTAATTTACCATTCCAATTTCTAATTTGAAAAAAAAGCTCTAATCTGAAAATTAGAGCTCTCTAGGGCACTTTCGAAATTTCGCAGATATGGGAGTAAAAAGTTTTGTATAATAGCGTGAACATCTTATTTGAGTAAACTGCAAGTTTCCTCCTATTACTGAACAAGAAACCTTAACAGCTATGTGCGCATCTGACCAATTCATTATTCTAGTCTCTGCAATAATAACTGAACAACGATTCTTTGATATTACGCACACAGAACACACAATTAAATAAGGAAACGAAAATATGCTCCCAGAAGTGATAACCGTAGTGATAAATTTTGAAATGAAACAAAATATATTAATTAATAATGGTTTATTAAATTTGATATTTCATTAAAGGATTTTCGTGACAAGCATCAGTTTGTATACCTGGTATTGAACCTTGTAGCAATAATTTATAATAAACTCCTTTGTTACAATTATGGCAAAAACTCAACAAAAACAAATGTCGACAGTACATAATAAATACTACAGCGTAGAGTACTTACACAAGACTCGTCCTTAAACTAACGATGAAAGCCGAACAACACGCTAATAGTATTTAAGGGTGACTTCCGATGGCGCATATTATTACGCACACGCTTTTGAGACGTCACAAGCCTGTATCGTTAAACGGCTGAGCGCGGCAAGTCACGCGACTTGTGATATATATAACGCACCGTGAGAAGCCATCTTTAGAGAGTGATCTGATAGTGCAAGCCGTTTGTAAAATACACGGGCGTCAACATTTCAGTAAATTAAACATTAGGTACAATTTCAGACTGCTATTTTTATATCATCCCATTAATATACAAGACCAAAACATTTACTATGTGTACAGTCGTAACAAACATGAAATACTTCATATTATATATATATATTATGTGCAACTCTACTCTGTTCCATATTATGTTAAGCATTTCTACCACATATATTTTCTATTCTGCACTGTCATCACCACATACATACCTATAAATTATATAACGTCATAACAATATTTACAAAGCCTAACACATTAACTTACGTGTAAATGCCATTTACATTTTCAATAAATTAATAATTGTGTATACAATATCATACAAGCGCTAGATTTATATATGATATGGCATATGTTTATACATAAACAGCAGTTTTTTATAGCAGCGGTCACATTATCGCAACATGAAATCATTAGTCTATGACACTTTTGTTTATGGAACTCGCCTCCGCGCAAAAAATAAAAAAGAAATTGCAACGACACTGAAATTGTTTACAATGTTTACAATATTGAAGAACATTTAAATATCTTTAGTTTTTAATACAATAAACTCCGCAGTCGGACCATTTATTTTATATCATTCTTTACAGAAACCATTAAATCATAGAATATAATAAAGCCATTTCATTTTAGTGGAACAGTTGAGCAAATCAATTAGCTCAGATCAATATATAAGAATAGTGACTAGTTTATATCTCTTAAAATATACTTACATACTATTATATTCCCTAAACACTGGCGATGTGCAGTCTAAAGTGTATCATCATACAAATCTGTTAGGCGGGAAAAAAGAAAATGGATTGTGAACTAAACTTTTTAAAATAAATGCATTTTTTACTTGTTAACTTGCGTACATTAGCTAAGCTCTAAGTTAAGACAAAAGTGAGGTAGCGTTTTTACCTTCTAGTGGGAAATATTTACAGAACTAGAACGAATGCAAGACTTGCTTTACTTTCTATTTGGTATGGGAATATCCAATAGCAACGACTCGTCAAGATTCACGACATTTAGGCATAGACAAATAGCGTGTCTTCAGTGACAATTAGCCCGTTACCATAAAGGATAATATATATTAATAAACAGATAAAACCTCGCGTGAATAAATCTGTGGTTTTTAATATTATATATTTATCGACTTACAATGAGTATTAACTACATACACACATCATATTATAAGGTACTTTAAATATGTGCAGCTTTGTAGATGACTAGATTAAATACGTTTAACAATTAGGTCCTATATATAAAAAACAGGTTACAATTTGTATATTTTTCGATTTCGATCACTGCAAGGATCCACTTTTGGACACATATTGTTTTGAGGATAATAGATTGACCGACAACAATTTATTCGTACGCTTCGCTCAGATTTTCTAATAGGAATGTAAGCTGTCGTTTCATGAAATTGTTTTTGTGAGCGATCGAGTCGCAGAGCACCTGCGTGGGCGCAGCCGCGCCGACGGTGCTTACGTTCTCGTACACGTGCGCGTTGTTGTGCGAGTCAAACGTACTATCCCCCACAGCGGCTACCCGGGACGTATCAGCAGGAGCATTGTATACGTCGATAGGAGGAGCTTTGGTGATATGCTGATATTTAAACGAAGACAATATCTGCCGGATCTTTGCAATGATCTGCTCTACTCAGGCGTTTGATTCCTGCGAAAAATTTGAAAATACACAAGTCATATTTCTGCAGCAAAATCTATCTATGGGTTATAAGTTTTTCTAAGTATTATCGTGAAGTTAAACTCTACGTTCTATGCTAATGATAACAGATAGCCACGTTTAGCAATAGATGAGAAAATAAATAATGGGAACAGGTGAGAAGTGGAATGTTGTGTTTAGGCACCCGAAACTTCGAGTTTGCTGCAGGTTGTGAGATAGTGAACACTTAAAATGAATCTTATCAAAAAAAATATTATAATACTGCACGGCATTTGTATGTATAGTCGTATAAAAAGTATTAATATAAAACATTATCCTAATTTTCATTTTAAATGCATCAAAATTTAGGCTATATTATTCATAAGAAGGTAAACTAAAGCCGACGGGAAGCGATATTAAAGTACATTTACCTGCGTTATCCTAAACCCATAATAGATCTCCAACTCTTGTTTGTATATAGTGCTTACGTGGGCATGGCGTGGGCCTTATCGAATAAATGAGATTGATCTCAATTATTTAACACGCAGAAATAGATACCGATAATTTTAATGATATATTTTTTATTTCTATTACCATAAAACAATATGAGGAAATATGCATATTCGCATGGGTATGTCAAGTCTACCAACCCGCACTAGGCCAGCGCGGTAGACTACAGCCTAATCCCCTCCTGATCAGGGGAAGTTCATGCCCCTGTAGTGGGGACGAATATGAACTGGAGATGATGAATATGTGTATATATAGACCCTATAGAGGGTAAACAACTTTCATAGCCCAACAAATAAATATATAGAAAAATAAAAATGGGAGCGCTACTGTTGTTTTTATAACCACCTAGATGGGCTAGCATCCCTTTGACTTCTTTTTAAATTAAAAAAAATAAATATATTTAAAAAGTTATGGCTACTTTTACACTCGTCAATATTAATTCATAGAAATAATATTTATTTTATGCATATTTGAGTTTAACAAACACTGGTATCGTAAAAACGATATTATTGAATTTCTTAATTTTTCAGAAATGTAAAGATTTTTTTTCGTAGCACATTGTTACAAATAATGCATATTTTTAATTCAGTTTTTAACTTTTATTTTTTTTTGGTCAGGCCACATACATTTAAGATCGCTTCTCGTTGTCTGATATCGAGACAAGTATGCGACAGACCGCGCCGTGACGCGACGTGACGAGCAGGTATCGAAGCGATACAGCAACATCTACGCTAGAAGCGGGTGGGCGTGTGGCTGTTTATACCTTGAGGTTGTGGAAATAGTGCATGATCTGGTCGTAGTCCATGTGCAGGTCGTCGAGGCCCAGCGCCTCGCCGGCGTTCTGGTCGCGCGAGTACATCGGGTTGCCCACAATCGTTGCGCGCTTCACCTCGGGGGAGACGCCCTCTGCACCAACACAAAGCACCAAACCATCATCATAAGTGGAGGCCCACTGTTGGACCTGCCTCCTCCTTAAAAAGGAGGTATTTGTCATAATCTCTACGCTTGGCAGGCGTCTTGGATATCGCAGTAGATTTTGGTTGACTAACAGGATAACGCTGTTACCCATTACCCTGGTACATCCCTTAGGTGGTTCTCATAGCAACCACTGAAAGAGATGCAGTGATATTATTATTATGCTGGCGTCACACAGAAATATTTACATATTCGTCCATAACCAATAGTACCGTAAAATAATAAAAAAGTTTTTAAAATTTATTTAATATGGTAACATCAAATAAACATGTTTATATCTATGCCTATATATGTATGCTCTGTGGTTTTCTCTTCAAAAAAGTACGTTGTCGGTATTCAGCAGAAAATGTCGTTTATTAACCCCCTCCCATGCTTTTACGAGTCTGACTCGTAATGAAGATTTTGACCCAAACACAAATATCACGAGCCCGACTCGTGATGTTTGTGTTTGGTCTCAATCTGGCTTGTTTACGACACATTACTCCATAACACTTGGGTCCAAGTTTCGTCGAAGTAAATAGCACGGGAAGGGGTTAAAAGTGCTAAACAACATTCGGACTTAATAATATAACAATGATTTTACAAATGAAAACTCGCTCACCTTTGTTCTTACTAGCCTCCACGAATTCCCCTTTCGACTCTTTGGATCTGTTCTTGTGCCTCATCTGTACTTCCGGCAGGCCTGTCAACACAAGTGATATTTTTATTTAATTTGATCTCGAGGCCTCCATAAGAAGCCAAAATACTGTGGTCGATCAGGCGTGAGCGGGGAAGCATTACCAACATAGGATTATGTTTCAGGACTTTAGATAAATTAATCCCATTTAAAATAACTTTGTTTTATTATTAGACTAGCGTTTGCCCGCGGCTCCGCACGCGTGAATAACGGTTTTCCATTACATGAGAAATCCCGACGTAGTCATAGATTTATATAAAAAACCCTTAGAACCATGTTTATTTGACCTCTCGTACCTTTATGGCGACCACTAAAACAGATCAAGCTGTATCTTCAATTCTACTGAACTAATTTTGATGAAACATGCAGCAATATTTAAGTTGAAATAGTAAAAGTACCTTTAAGACTGTGGTAGTTTATCCAAAATCTACTCGCTGGTTTTTGCGTGAAGCCCGAACAAATAAATAAACAAACACCGACGGATTTGATTCTAGAAGCAGATCAGTAGACCTGAGTAGTTTGTTTTGAAATAACATTGATTTTTAAAATTTGATATTTTATAATGCTACTAATATATGTTTCATCAAAATCGGTCCCTTAGAATTGAAGATACAACTTGATCCCTGTTTTAGTAGCCGCCGTTAAGGTACGAGAGGTCAAGCAAATGTGGTTCTAAAGGTTTTTATATAAATCTATGATTGTGTCTGGATGTCCCATATAGCGACATTCACGCGGGCTGAGCTGCGGGCAAAATCTAGTAACAAATAAAATTCTACAAACAAAACAGTATTTAGAATGAAGTCTAACCGATTCCAGAGTCGTGCATGTAGTCAGGGCTCTCGGGTTTAGCGAAGGTGCGTCGCGACTCGCCGGCGCCTCTGTTGAGGCCGACGATCTCCCTGTAGTCCTTGTTCTCGATGATGAGCGGCGCATCGTTGTCGAACTCGAACAGTCGCGCGCAGTCGTCCTTGTCGGTCAACTTCTCCACCGGGTTGTCTTCAAAGTCGTTTCTAGTGTGTATCGGGGTCGGTTCATGTTTATACTGATCCTTCATATCGCGGTTCGACAGGTACGGAGCATCCATTTTGTTTAAATCAATAATTCTGGAATGTTCATTGTATACATCAAAGATGGACCATCTTGCATACTAATTTAAGGTGAAGGTAACCTGTTTAATGTTTTCGATATGAATTCTATAATCGCTTAATTTCCTTTTAGAAATGGATATGAAGAAAGTAAGAGCACACATTCATACAGGTACGCGATTATCGTA
Organism: Thaumetopoea pityocampa; assembly: GCA_017165845.1. Classification (NCBI taxonomy): domain Eukaryota; kingdom Metazoa; phylum Arthropoda; class Insecta; order Lepidoptera; family Notodontidae; genus Thaumetopoea; species Thaumetopoea pityocampa. The sequence continues at coordinate 37,894 of WUAW01001215.1, read as the reverse complement.
AGTTTGTCATCAACAACTCATCTATTGTCATCATATATCATCATCAACCCATATTTAATACAGTCCAATCGCAGGACACGAGTCTCCTCTCAGGATGAGAGGGTTGGGCTCATGGGCGTACCCAGGTTCTGGGCCAGGGGGGAGCAAATCAGATTTTTATAAGCACCTAGTCAAATAAACATAAATTTTATATAAATTCTTTATACAGTAACTATTTTTAAAAGTTGTATGTTGT
>WUAW01001215.1:15221-32132 GCA_017165845.1 Thaumetopoea pityocampa | reverse complement strand
TGCGAAAAGTGGGCTACGGATAGCCACCATGCTTTTAACAAGTGGAAAGAAGTGGTCTCTGCCTACCCCAATTCTTCGATAGTATAGTGGTCAGTATACCCGCCTGTAATGCAGGAGACCGGGGTTCGATTCCCCGCCGGAGAGCCAGGGAAAAGGGCGTGAGTGTATGTATGTATGTATGTAAATGTCAAATTTTCAAAAATCAAAGATAATTAAAAACAAACTACTCAGATCGACTAATTAAGGCCTTCCGAAACCAAATCCGTCGATGTTTGTTTGTTTGAGTTTCGTATAGGAATCAGCGGGTAAATTTTGGTCAGACTATTACAGTCTTAAAGGTACTATTCCGACTTAAATACTGCGGCAAGTTTCATCAAAATCGGTTCAGTAGAATTGAAATAGAACTTGATCCCTCTTTTAGTAGCCGCCGTTAAGGTAAGAGAGCTCAAGTAAAAGTGGTTCGTGGGATTTTTATTATGTAAATGAATCTATAATATAAATAAATCATCTCGATAATTTTGCCCATACCAGATATGAATCCCAAACGCTTGTTAGGAACCAATCACCTACTTTTTGACGTCATCGCTGTAAGCCAGACATCTTTGATAAATCCAGTGTCACCGAGAAGCTAAACAAGGTTGATACCTGACTTTCTAAAAACTAAGAAATCATGAAAAATCCGGCTGCTCGGCCTAGATTTGAACCCTGGACTACTCGATCTGAAGACGTGCCCATATCCTCCGCAAATGAAACCACTAGAAGCAGTTATTTTTATTATATTATATATACTGTTATACTCTAATTCCTTGTATTAACCCCAAAACTCGGACATCCCGCTAGAAACAGTTATTTTTATATGATAATATATACTGTAAAACTGTATTTCCTCCACCTTTAAGAATATCCCCTAGCTCGGACATCCCGCTCCTCAATCCTCCCCTTGCCATTATGTCGTCGTTCTGCGGAGTGTCGGGCCTCTGCGGCGCATCCCCCCCGCTGAAGTCCACGTCGACACTGGCAGCAGCCGCGGCTATGGCACCCGGGATGTTCTTAATGTTGGCGGGGGTCTTCGTGTCGCCCTTCCCCGGGAGTGCCACTCGACGTACTGGGCCGGTGCGACATTGTTCGGGAGTTAGCAACGTTACTCGAAGTAATTCACCGCTCCCTGTAATAAATGTAAAAAAAATCTCTATCATCGACTGCAGGGCAAGAGTCTTCTCTCAGAATGAGAGCTATTAGATTAATGTATAGAGGTACTACACGGCAGTGAGTGTTGGCCGACCTTGAGTAGGCACATCGAGAAGCTCCGCGTCAGGGAGATGAAGATGCTGAGGTGGATGAGTGGCGTCACACGTTCTGACCGCGTGCGTAACTCATATATCCGAAGCAGTCTCGGCGTACGTGACGTGGCAGGTAAACTCCAGGAGAGTCGTCTGAGATGGTTCGGCCACGTAATGCGCCGACCCAGAGACCACGTCGGTAGGAGACGCCTCGATATGGCTGTCCTTGGAGTACAATCTCGGTGTCGCCTTAAGAAGCGCTGGCTGGATGTTGTGACCAGCCAACGGACTTACGATGGAGGATGTCAAAGATCGAGCAAAGTGGTGGAAACTTAGTAGGAAGGCGGACCCTGATAATAGTAGCCGGGATTAATAACGCTAAGAAAAAAGAGATAGAGGTTCTATACAGTGTCTGCATATTAATAATATTGTCTATGTATTCATTTGAAAGATATTTCATCACCAATCCATCTATTGTATGTTCCATTTATTATAATCCTCTCAAAATGAGAGCGATTAGTCCACCGTATTGACCTAATGAGGTTTGACAGACTTCACACGCCGTTGAGAAAATCTCTCGGTTGTGCAGGTTTCCTCACGATGTTTTCTCATTTTTTGAAGCGGGGTGATAATTAATTATTAATTTGCAATAGATTTCAAAGTCAGAGGTGGGTGCGTTGAATTTGAACTTGAGATCTAAGACTTGGCAGTGCATGGTCACACACTAGGCTACTACAGTTCTTATACAGAAACGGGAAATCATAATTTTATGTAAACATTAAGGTAGACACAGCCAAATCAGCGGTGTTGTGGTGTACGTGTTGTGATCAACAGATAAATAATAAAAACAAATACTTTTTATAGGTAGGTACTTAATATTATGCATATTAAACGTAATTTAACATGTATAACTAACTTCTAACGCTACTTATAAGCGACTGATGCGAGAGCGCGTGCCACGTGGTAGCTAGCGCGAACTGGTTTATTACGATTTTAGACACTGTACATACACTGCTACAAATGCAAAAACGTCTCCAAGCTGATTTATCTGTAATAGGCAGCACTTTGATTATATACAATAATCAAAGAGGCAATAGGAGATGTAAGTTGAAACGTACGATAATGAAGCTGTCATTACTCTGGTCTTTCACTTGACCCTCAAGGATACCTCGGGAAATAATAAACGACATTATTTATTTTGCCGGTGCCATACAAAACAGGTTCGCTGAATTTAATTTAATAATTTTCTGTTTGGTTATACATACAATAGATTTTTTTTCAGCATTCACTAAACTACTAGAGTTAATATTTTATTATGACACACCTTCTCCAACTGCGATTACTCGAGGATGTCGCGACGCGTACATTGGAGCAAATGCTACCACCTCAGGATCCAGGCTTTCCACCACCAGGAAGTAGTCTGACACCGCCACGTCACGTAGGGCCGTGTGGCTACCATCAGAGAACTCCAAGTCGATATCGAGTAGACCTTCCTGTAAGTTGTGAAGATCACACAAAAATATACATCAGCATAAAATAAAAATGTAAATATTTATTAAAACAGTCAATTCAAAGTTTGTAGAAGACAAAATGAGTGCTAATTCATCATCAGCATTCATCATTAACACTGTATCATCGGTTTCGTATTAAAAAGGAGGCAATTCAACTTTTATTTATTTACACTTTTTACATTATATATGTAAAAACGGACTTAATGCCAAGGGCATTCTCTACCAGTCAACCTTTTATATTATTTCTCTTTTGCTCTTCAATTGCGGCATGATATAATGGCTAATTTGACATCAATAGTGATGTAACACATTTCAAATTATTATCGAAATAAAAAAAGTCAAGTGCGAGTCGCACCTATAAGTCTTCGACATTTTTTCTAAAGCAATATCAAGTCGAAACTGCTTTGCTTTGCATTGAGCATTGGCACGAGTTTCTTAGTGGCAGTGGTGAAGGATAGACTTTATAGCACATAATTTGATGGTCAGCGATTTTTTTATGACAATTATACATCTTATATTTAACAATAGAAGCTGTTTAGTGACGCTTAACAAAAGATATGATAATATATATTTAACATAGTAATATCATAAATATACATATATAATATAATATCACGTATACTAAAAAACGAAAGAAACAAATACTAAATTAATTTTGTGTCGTAAAATTATATATTAATAAAATTATAATTTTCTGATGTATTACTTACTAGTACACGTCACTATTGACAATAAAGTAAAACAATTGTTCCTTCAAAACTTCATGAATAGTCTTTATTCTGAGTTCATGAACAGACAAATGTCAAAATGGCCGCCATAACGTGTTGCAATTGTAGAATACGTCCAAGTGTAGTATACATACCTTTTTTCGTGCAGAAAATGCTTGACGCACGCTGGGTCGAACGGTTATGTGCAGTGCCGGATTTAGATGAAAAGAGGCCATAGGCCATAGGCTATTCTACTTATGAGGGCCTTTCACCTCTCATTTTTAAATTTGTAAACTACATTTTTATGTTGGTTTATTAGTCATATGGGTAGAATTTCTCCTTATTTTCGGTCTAGTGTTTAGTTCTTTAGTTTTTTTTGTTTAGATTTTTTTTTAGTTTTTTACTGTTTTTAGAATGGTGTAATTTTAATTTTGCTAACAATTTGAATGTACGCCTCTCTTGATCTTGAGGCCGTCGGTTGAATCCTAATTAGCCTATAGGAAAATCCGGCCCTGGATATGTGTGGTTTGCAGCTAGTAAAAACTGCACGCGTCCTTCTGTAGCCGGGCTCGCTCGCGTATTCGCCCGCGGTGTGGTGTACTCGTACATACCTGGTACTGTGCAGTGAGGCGTCTGGTGACAGTGGTCTCGGAGACGTATCCGTTTTCGATGGCGGTGTCGGGCGAAATATTAAGCTGCAGCCCGGATATGACGCGGACCAGCAGCCGCGATATGGACACCTTGTCGTTGCCCACGCGCACTTCGCGGACCCCAATAACGCGACCTGAACATGTTTGTTACATTCAAACGGGTTTCAGATCATTTCACGAATTTACGCTGTGTATGTGTTTATTTTATACTAGCTTTTGACCGCGGCTCCGCCCGTGTGAATGTCGGTTTTCCGCTAGATGGGAAATCCCGAAACAATCATAGATTTATATAAAAAGACTAAGAACCACTTTTACTTGAGCTCTCGTACCTTAACGGCGGCTATTAAGACAGAGATCAAGCTGTATCTTCAATTCTACTGGACCGTATTTGATGAAACATGCCTCAGTATTTAAGCCGGAATAGTAGTACCTTTTAGAATGTAGTAGTCTGACCAAAATCTACCGGCTGATTTTTTATATATATTGTTTAATTCCTGGATCACACAATTTTTTTTTTGAACACAGTTCAATTTATTTTTAAAAATAAAACGAATTATTATTTCAATAAAATATTTGTTTGTAAAATATTATAATCATCATATCAGCCCACAGACCTCCACTGCTCGTAGGATAGTCTACCCGTAGGCCTCCTCTAATGATTGTCACACTGAGCGACTATGAGCCGCCTGCATCCACCGATTGCCCGCGACCTTCATCAGGTCATCGGTCCACCTAGTCGGGGGTCTACCCGCATTACGCTTTCCGGTTCGGGGTCGCCATTTCAGCATTTTAAGACCTCAAGGTGAATCGGTTCTGAGAGCTACGAGTATGTGCCCACAGCCAGTTCAGTTTTGCAATCCTTTGAGGATTACTGCCATTAATCCTTTATTATCATAATGACCACTCAGCCAATTGGCTTCATTATTGCATAAAAATGCCAATATGTCAACCCGTTAAAAAGAAATTCCTTAAGGATCTCATGGTCTTATGGCCTTTTCAAGTTCTCATTTTACAAAGTCGTGGTACATACCTGTGATGGGTGACAACACTTGGACTTCAGTCCTTCCTGTGCTGCGACCCTGCAGCACGCGGCCGCGGAGCGACGCGATGCGAGGGTCGGAGACGCGAGTGAGCACCAGCTCGGTGACCTTGAGCCAAGTGCGCCGAGACACGAAGTATGATACGCGACCTGAGTCGTGGTCTTTCGCCAGGAAACGAGCATACACCTGAAAGAGAGAGGCATATAGATACACTTCATATTGGGTGTGTATAAATATTTGACTGAAATAAACATAATATTCTTGTAGATGTTTTATACTATCTACCTACATTTTCATCGTTTTTTTTTTCAAATACTATATACTACAACTAGTTGTTGCCCGCAGATTCGCTCATCTGTTTAGTAGTTTTTAATCTTTAGTTTTAATTACCTTAGTACCTCTTTGTAAACGACGTTCGTTTACGGTTGTGACTAAAATTACTAAGCTAATTCACCGTTAGGGGGTATAATTTTGAAATTCGAAGTTACACGTATACGTTTATTTCTAACCAGAATTAGGTTTTGTGCTTCTTACTTTGAAAATGACGAACTTCCATACAACCGTTCATTCCTTATTACAGGATATCCCCTTGGGGTGAAATTTCAATCCATTCTTAGTGGATGCTTACAACATAAAAGGCATCAACTGCCAAAATTTCAAGTTTATAGCCCCGGGGCGGTATAAGCCCTGCTTTGATGAAATAGTCAGGACAAGTAATTATATATGTATAGATACCTTTTTTTGTTAATAAAAATTTAATAGAATTATTTATTTATCTATGGTACAATTCTTTTGAGCATCTTGTGTTAAAACACCTCCGCTATCATTTGTTTGGTATATTTGTTGACTTATTACATCTAAAATTGAAGCATTCTTATCTTCGTTTGAATCAAGTGTCATTTTGACATTACGACCACTTAAGCATACATTGATTCCTTATCACGCTATTCCTCATCCAATCATTCGAGTCACACTACGTAAGGAAACTATTTTGCATTACTTTTGTTCTTCCTTTGTCGTTTTTTCTTTTAATAGTTTTTTTAAAGAAAAGAATCGCATAAGGAAACACTAGTCGCGAGAAGTTTTAATAATAATCCACGAATACTTTTAATATTGGGCCTTAAGTTTTTTTCTATAAATTTATCACAATTATCGAAAAATTGTAAGTCACGCATGATTAGGTTAAACGATGTAAAATTGTTCTATAATTGTTCCTTCACAGATTAAAGTTATCTGTATAAATTGTATCCTTAGATTATGTTAGAGTGTACCGGTTTCTGTCGATAACTTCAAATAATAAAGATACAAATTTAAAGAACACTTTGTACTGCACTGTTGGACACAGGCGTCCTCTATCATCATCATTCATCATCATCCCCATACCACATTCGTCCTCATTACAGGGACACGGATCTCCCCTCATCAGGAGGGGGATCGGGCTGTAGATTATCACGCTGATCTAGTGTTGATTGGTAGACTTCACACACCCATGTGGATATTAAAACTTCCTTATGAAGTTTTTGTTTTTCACTGAGTACATCGGTGTCTATAATGTTTACATTATTTCTAATTCATTTACGGTTTACCGTAAATGAATTAGAAATAATTCAGTAGTACGGAACCGGGATCGAACCTACGACATTTTTGATAGCAAGACGTGGAAGGTACCACTAGGCCACCAATGTGGAGTTCATTGGTTGTATCCATAGAAGGAAGGAATTATTATACTTCCCACGTTTGATTGACCTGTTGGAGATCTAAGTAGACATTCGGAGAATTATTGGTAATAAGCATCAGTTATACCGCAAATCAAGTAATAACATCTATTGCTATCTTCAAGACAGTTGCTAAGTGTGGGGATCAAAACAATTCTCACTTTCATGGAAGAGGAAAATGTCATACAGTGGACTCCAGAATAGGTTTGTGAGCCTTGTGATAGTAAGGATATTAAAAACTTACCTCCACGTTGCTCTGCTGATACCTCAGGCGGCAGGCCCGCTGCTCTGAGAGCGAGTTGGTGGCATCTGGCCTGGATCCGCCCCAACCTCGAGTTGACAGCGAACGCTTGGTCCTATCCTTTGTGTTCGCGTCATCCGGAACTTTCCAACCTATAAAACACATCAATAATATTACAATCATGGCCACGAAGGGACGGTTAAATATCGATAATCCTTCTCTAAGTAGGTAATATCATAAGCAGTCCGAAAAAAACCACCACTGAACATGGGCCTCGTCCTTGAGGGGGGGGGGGGGTTGCCATAATCGCCTTGCAGATCGCAATAGATTTTGATTGAATGACAGGATAACGTTACTGCCTATTATCCTGGTGCGTCGCTCAGCTGGTTCTCACAGCATCCACGTAAAGAGAAGGAGTGACGCTATTATTATTCTGACTAAACAGAGCATATAATGCAGAGGTTCCCAGACTTTTCTCATAGACCACTTTCAAAATTTAACTGGTTCCGGTGAACCCCCTGCAGCTACATTTCTACCATATTCCCAAAACTCGACAAAAAAAGCGAAGATTAGATCTAACCATGGAAATTTGCGTACGCCAACGTAGACCCCTGTCGAGTCCCATAGGGATCCACCTGGACCACTTGGGGAACTAAGGATATAATAAGTAATACAATAATTAGGAAATTCGGTCTGTCTAATTTTAGACGAGAAGATGTAGCCGTATTTGGAGGCCTAAGATGATATAGATTTTCTTTACATAAAGGAGGAATTTTCCAGAACCTCCACACTTGACAGGTGTTATTCAAGGTAGCCTGAAGAGCGTTGAAGAAAATAGTAAAGAAAACGAAATTAATGTCATTTTGTTGTATTCGCTAAAAATCTTGTCACAGAATCCGAAAAGATAGAAAAGAAAATAGAAAAATATTAATTTTGATAATTTCGAATAAAGGTTACAAAAATTTGTACTATATGGGTGGCCAACAGGTGTGTTGGTAATGTTGGTTGAATCGCTCGATAAATCTGTTACCAATTATTCTGACATATTCTTCTACTGGTTCCCACAGCATTCACGGGAAGAGATAAGTGATAGGCACATAGCAACGAGACATTTTTTATTAATGCCTAACGCATTACATCACTATGAGGACACGTGAGGTGTGATGTGGAGCCCGCATCCACTAAACCCACTCGGGAATCTTCTATGTGTCTTGTATGCTCCATCATGGGATTTTTTTTATTTATCTATTTCATGTGTGATCAGTCATAGACTATAAGCAAATTAGATGTACACCTGCAGTATGTTGTTCAAGAGAACAAGCATATTTCTCATTGTAAATAATTACTCTTATTGCAGTATCATGGGAATTGTGTTAGCATTCATGACGAATTTCAACCCCTTGACGATTTTCCCTGTATTATTACGTGCGCCATCTACCTTGACAAAATAAAAACATTATTGAAAAAAGAAAAACAAAAAACGCGACTGCGTGAAAAATGTATTTATTTTTTTTAATTTTGATATACCCACTGACACTTTCACAGTTAAGACGAATCTAACTACACCTCTTAAACTAAAATCTATCAAGTCGTTTAGATTACACAGCGTGCCAAAGAAATATACACACATACACTCGAAAAACATAACGCTCCTTTTTGTGCAGTCAGGTAATTACCGGGACTGTAATATTACGGGCACATCAAATTTATCATACCCGAAGTGAATTCAGATATTTGTCTTATGTTTTCGAAAAAAAATAAAGTAATTTTTTTTAAACTGAGCTACTGTTGACTTTTAATTAATGTATTCGTTGGAGTTTAAATAATAATGGTATTTTTGGAACATTTTTTTTATAATGTAGGAGGAGAACAGCAACGGCACCCACCTTTGATTTGTGAGAGGCGGTTGTCATCGACGTCTATCTCCAGCGGGTACTCGGGCATCCACACGGTGAACCGCGCCAGCCCGGTGTACGTCCCGTACTTGACGATCACGGACGCGTTGGAGGACCCTCGGATTTCGGAGCCGTCCACGTACACCGAACTGCATGATGACGATACCTACGTAAGTGAAGATATTTTTTTAAAATTTAGGACAAAAACAGTAGTACCATACGTTTTACTAAATATTATCATCATCAGCAGCAGTAGCAGCTCGTGAAAATCCACTGCTAGAAATGGATCTCCTCCTTAAAAAGGAGGGATTTGCCATAATCTGCACGCTTGGCAGGCGTCTTGGAGATCAGGATAACGCTGCTGCCCTCTATCTTGATATATCCCTGGTTCTGACAGCACCCACGGAAAGGAGTGACGCTATTATTATGCTGGCGCCACAAGGTAAAGACTAAATACACACATTGATTAATGTTTAATTAAGTGTGCTACCAACCACATTGTCCATCCATTCACAATAGACATCTTACAAAATGAAAAAGACATTTGTAGCTTGTGATTATATCAACATCATCATCATCCCCAGTCCATATCGTCCCCACTACAGGGGCACGGACCTCCCCTGATCAGGAGGGGGATTAGGCCGTAGTCTACCGCGCTGGCCTAGTGCGGGTTGGTAAACTTCACTCACCCATCCAGGCATGCAGGTTTCCTCACGAAGATTTCCTTCTCCGTTAAGTACATTGGTGTCTACAATGTAGACTGTAAATGAATTACAAATAATAACTCAGTGGTACGGGACCGGGATTAAAACCCACGACCCTTCGATCGTAAGCCGTGTCTAAAACCACTACACCACCAATACACATAATTGTGATTATATGATTAAAGAGATTAACTATCAAAATATTGACACACCGAAGTAAGCATGTGAAATTTCAAACAATATCCATAACTAGAGGTGATTTATGACCCATGATGACGTCGATGATTACGTCATCAGCTATAGGGTCGAAGTATGGCAGGAATGGCAGCATCAGGAAAGGGAAGATCTTCCGACCAGACGGATGTTATGTCTGGCGGGGCCTGCCACCGCCTCGACGGTTGATGTCGGGACGTTGTATATACGCTAAGTCGCTATTAAACTTCGTGCGTGTGATTCAGACTTCTAATGTCGTTACTTTAATCCTGCGCCATCTGTTGAGGATTTGTGGTACGTGTATTGAAGTAGATCGCCTCATATGCTATTTCCAGTTTCTATTTCGGTGCCATGTGTATCCCCAGCCATTAGTTACTATAAATTTATTTCTTCATCTCTTAGGTGGATGCTGTGAGAACCAACTAAGGGATGGACCAAGATATTAGCAATGGCGTTTCCAGCTATTCAACTAATATCTATTATATTATCTATAATCTTCAAAACAGTTGTTAAGCGTGGAGATTATGAAAAGTCCGTCCCAGTTTTAAAAGGTCTTTGTCTAGCGGTGGAATTAATGAACTATTTGTATTCTCATTCTCTCTCGACTCACCTTGAGGACGCTCTCGTCTTCGGAGTGGCATGAGCTTTGTAACGTGACGTCAGCGACCTGCCCCGCCTGAGATACGATCAGCACTTTCATAGCCTGCGACACTTGCCGCCCAGTCAACACAGCCGTGTTCAAAACCTCCCAGTTCTGTAAAAAATGTGCGTTAAATATGAATGGTTGTGACCATTTAAAAATCTACACGCAAGATCTATTAGGAGTATTAGTCTATAAGTGGATATATTTATGGGTGAAACTGCCATGTAATTACTTAAATAATACAGTTAATTACAGTTAGCCAATTGAATGTATGACAAGATAACAATCTGGTGAATTTTTTAAATATTCACCAAAGATAACGAATTTTGACAGTTGATATATATTTAATCAAACATTCTTCTAAGGTTGTGAGTTAGTCACGTGACCACATTTATAAGACGAGTTCAAATTAATTAACAAAGGTTCACGTGAACACAATACTAGGAAAAGCGATCAGTTAACTGCTTAATTGACGGAACGGAAATCCTAATTATTTAACTCACAAATAGCTATTTCTGATAAGGTCATCGTAATGCGCCAGATAAACTGTTATTTCTTATTAACTTTGTGGCGACTGATTGGCGCTGACCGTGCTTTTTGTGCCAGTGAGTCCCGGTTTCGAATCCCGGTAGGGGCAAATTTTATGTAATGAGGACAAAAGTGTTTGTATCCGATTCATAGTGGTATTTATCTATTTATGTGTTGTATTTATCTATATAAGTATGTATATTGTTGTCTAGTACCCAAGATACAGGGAATCCTAGTTTGGGACTAGATGAATGTCACATACATTATATCTATACATATATAATTAGTGTCCAAAACATTATATCTATACATACATAATTACTTGTCCTGACAGAATGATTCATCAACGCACAGCCTAAACCGTTGGAGCTACAAATTTCAAATTTTGGCGGTTGATGCCTTTTATGTTGTAAACATCTATTAAAAATAATTATTGGAAATTTCACCCCTAAGGGGGTAAAATAAGGGATGAATGATTGTGTGAAATTCTGTCATTTTCAAGGTAAGAAACATGAAATGTAATATATCAACTTCTGGTTAGAGATAAATGTACACGTAATAGGCGTTTTTTTTAAATTTTACCCCTACGAGGGTGAATTAGGGGTTATAACTTTATATGGGAAGTTCGTCACTTTTGAAGGAGGAAGAACGAAATTTCATATACCAGTTTCTGGCTAGAAATGTACACGTATATAGGCTGTTTTTTCAAAATTTTACCCCTAAAAGGGTGAATTGGTTTAGTCATTTTAGCCCCAGAAAGGACTACCGCAATCGTCGTTTATAAAGAGGTACAACGGTAATTAAATTTAAAGATTAAAAAAAAACTAAATAAGCAAGCAAAGCTGCGTACAACAGCTAGTGTATCTATCTATACTATTATAAAATTGTTAAATGTCAAATTTTAATAAATCAAAAATATTTAAAAACAAACTACTCAAATCGACTAATTACGGGCTTCTGAAACCAAATCCCAAATCCGTCGATGTTTGTTTATTTGTTTGTTCGTGCTTCACGCAAAAACCAGCCGGTAGATTTTGGTTAAACTACTACAGTCTTAAAAGTATTATTCCGACTTAAATACTACGGCATATTTAATCAAAATCAGTCCAGTAGAATTGAAGATACAGCTTGATCCCTATTTTAGTAGCCGCCGTTAAGATAAGGAACGAGAGGTCAAGTAAAAGTGGTTTCAGGCTTTTTATATAAATCTATGATTGTGTCGGGATTTCCCATGTAGCGGAAACCCATCATTTACGCGGGCGGAGCAGCGGACAAAAGCTAGTATTATATATGATCATTATACATAACGTACTCATAAAAAAATTGTTAAATCAGTAATTTTCATCTAATATTGGCCACGGTGGAAATATTTTATGTATAATCCTATTCAAATAGTGTCTTCAAAAGCAATAAATCGAAACGCAAAACACTCCATCACTCATGTCCTTCTTTAATCGTCTCGTTGGAAAAGTGACGGAGAGTGCGCGTTCACTCGTCAGTGAGGAGATATGAAATGAGGCCCTTCGGTGAGCCGCACGCCCTCAGGCATCAGTGCCCGGGCCGCTCTAATGGCTCCACGCTAATATTAAGATAAACTAATCGCTTTATAAATATGATACTGTGACTTTATTAAGGTCGCACCCGACCGCACACGACGTACATGAGACAAAACATCGATCGACGTGGTCTCGGGATAATGAATTCAATGGAGGACTACGACCTGTGATGCCAGGGACATTTATTTATTTATTAAAAGTACGTATACAGGTTACATAGATACAATCACGTCTTTTTGGCTCTCCGGCGGGGAATCGAACCCCGGTCTCCCGCGTACTGACCACTATACTACCGAAGATTCGAGGTAGGCAGATACCATTTCTTTCCATTTGCTACGAGCAAAGTGACTGTCTGTAACCTATTTTTCGCCTTGTTGAATGGCGAACCACCACAGTTTACAACAAAAAAATACTGAATACAATATACCAATTAAGAATCCGGGCAGTAACCTAAAAACAATGTATGTAGGATGTTTAAACTTGGGGAGTAACTAAATTAAGAAGTGATAAAAGTAAAAATAGTGTAATACTGGGTATTTACACTTCATTTATTGGTGCCGATTTTGTTGAAACAGAACTTAACTAAATTTGGTCCCTCCCTATCTTTTTCTAATAATGAGAGCTTTATCACATATTAATGTGATAAAGCTCTTATTACACCACTTAATTCTAACGACCCATCATTAAAAATTAATCTCTGTAATTTAACAACCAAGATATCAAGCTATAAATTTTATTTAAATTAAAATTAATTTTCAACATTATTTTAAAAGTGTGTAAATGTAAATCGACTTTCGACACAAATATATTGAGCAAATGTGACTAGAATGTTCGATGAAAAACTTTACGAAATAGTTCGTTTCTAAAAGGTCACGCCATGCATTTTGACAGAGTAAAGTTACGAATTGTTTTAATTTTATGAAATAGCTTAATATTATGTCTATTATTAATTAGCAGCACTACCTTTAACAGCTTGTGATATATTAGGTAAGCGATACCGTCCACTAAAGAGGTAGTGATCATGCGACGGCAGTTACGTTGGCGCGGTCACGTTTCGCGGATGGCAGATCAACGAGTGGCAAAGCGCATCATTTATAGCGAACTGGAAGAGGGCAAGCGTAGGCATGGCGGTCAACTTCTCCGATATAAGGATGTGCTCAAACGCCATATGAAAAGATGCGACATAGAACCTTCGCTGTGGGAACAACAAGCCACTAATCGCCTTGAATGGAGAAATATGGTTAAAACCAAAATTCAAAATTTTTAAAACTGCCGCTGCTGAGAGTTGGATGCCAGACGTGAAGAAAGAAAAGCCCGACCACCTGTGGCAGTAAATTACAACTTTGAACAAGGTGTGCTCACATGCCCATTATGCTCAAGGGGCTTCTCAAAGAACATAGGCTATGTAAGCCACATGCGGGTACATGCACGCCGTCAGCTGGAGACTTGAAGCAGTCGCCGTGGCCGAAATCGGCTGGGAGGAGTAGTAGTAGTGATGCTGTTTATATACGTTAAGCGTTCTAATGAACCAATCGCCTTCCACTCCGAACCCCAACTCCCCACCGTCGTTTACTTTCGGACACTTCAGTGAAGTATCCGAAAGGTACTCCAAGCGGGTTCACGAACATCCGAACCCGCTAGTAATGACCGCCGCCTACGAACCGGAGGACCATGTGATCACGCGACATTACCGCCCCCGACACTCGAAGAAACCCCCGCCCCACCCCGTATTCCACCACTTTTCGGTGCAGTCTTGTACAGAGGCCCAAAACTCCGACGAACCCCCTCCCGCGACCGCCCAAACCGAGGCTCGAGATGCCCTCAATGTGCCCTCGTGCTAGTCGCCACGCGTCTTAGCCGTTAAGGCGAGGCTGGAGTGCACTTCGCACTCGCTTCCTGTCCGGTGACGCTGTAAAGGCCCGTTGCAACGACATTCCTTACTTCAAAAAAAAACCAACTGCCTTATGTTTGTCTCTATGTGTGTACACCTTATTATTATTAATTATTATAAATTTATGAATTTACGGTCAGAGAGTACTTAGTCTTTTAGCCTGTTCGGCAAATAGACTTAAGTATACAGGTAAGCGACCCCGGCCCCCCGAGCTACTACTGTCTCTTACTACTCCTTCCGAGATAGTATTATCCTATATCCTATAGTTCTTTTCCCAAATTCCTTGCTTAATACACCTTTCCTACCTCATTCCTTCATTAAGCCGTGGGAACGCAATAAGAAACTGCCACCCGACACGTCTGGTTGCCCGCGGAGGCGAAATGTGGGCAGCAGATAGCCACTTTGCTACATTAAACGATTGTAGCAGGTGGAAAGAAGTGGCCTTTGCCTACCCCAATGGGAAAGAGGCGTGACTGTATGTATGTATGTAGTATGTACTATGGTCTCTGTCCACTCTTAAGGCCCACCCTTAAGGGATATCGGCGTGAGTGTATGTATGTATGTATTTATGAATTTGTAATGATAACTTTGATTATGATCTGTTGTGCATGCCATAAATGTAGGTATGAAGAGTTATTATAAATGTGGATGACGTGTGACAGAATTCTTGGTTGTAGCGTGGCTGTTGTTTTTGCCTATCCCTTGGAAATTCCCTTCATTAGTATACACATAATATATATTGAAATGTAACCATTTCAGATAACTATCACCATTAATTACCGCATCCAATTTACGACCTATTCCGCAAAGCGTTTCAGTTCGCGCAGCCTCAAACGATCCATTCCCGTAAAACCTTTGAATCTCAATAAAGATATCGTTATAGTAATAAAAAGGGACCCTCTCAGTACCATTAATTACTAACAAAATACCTTTCGGTTAATTTATCGCAGTAATCAGTGTCTCAATAAATTGTTGATTTCGGACATCTGTCTCAATAATGGCCGAATAACTTAGTTCGTTTCTCGCGATAAGAATCACTGTCCGCATTTGTGAGGCATATTTTAAAACGGAATATTTGATTTCATTTTCGTAAGCAGTTTTATGATAATAAGGTTGTCTTCTATATTCGACTTTTAAATTATTTTATATGCAACAGCAAATATCATTAAAATGAAACCATTCTTCGCAAACAGTATTAGTTAGTAATTAATATTTTAAAGTAAGTATAAGGAAGAGTGGAAGCGTAGATAGTGGGAACATCTCGCTATCTTTCTTGCACGCCCGCTCCAATATGGCGGCGACATCATAAAGCAGTATATGCATCATTTTTTGTCACTTGACAATTACCCCCACTACCACATTTAAAAAGTTTCGAACTTACTTATTTCTGGACAGATTTATATTTTTTTCTATTTTATATACCATAACTTCTTCTATTTTTCATAGTGGCAATCAGCTGCGAATTGTAATTTAATATGTATATATCCAGTGCAGGTCCTATAAATTTTTGTAGGTGGTGCGAGATCTAAAAGTGGCGCCCCTCTAAATAAAAAGCTTTATTGTTAAAGCAGTTGCTTTATTTTCCACCAGCCGTAATTCAATAATTAGCCGCCTCTGATTATTGAATTACTACTGAATTACTACTGTCAAAAATATCAAGTTTGGTCCTATATGTGCTGTGGTGGACAAATTGATGAATCCCCCCCCCCCCCCACACACACTTATTGGCACCCGGTGCGATCGCACCGCTCGCACCGCCCTAGGACCGGCCCTGTATATATCCGCATGGAAACGTCGACCTGACAAGTCAGAATAATTTGGAATAATTAAAATTCCAAAAATATATTACCATTAAATCTCAAAGTGCTCACTTAATTCTTATTAAGTGAGCGTAAACATTTAATCACCACGAGGTGAGACTCTATTAAATGTTTGTAAACTGATTATCAAATGTTGTATGTGTCGCCGGCTTTTAGTAGAATTGTATAAAACAATTTTGGGTTACATTTGGCGTCCACGAAAAACCAGTGTACGTGAAACAATATCACTTTATTGATTCAGTTTGTGTTTATTTAGTTTTTGTAATTTAAAAACAACATAGCTTCTATTTTCATCATCATCATCAGTCCACAGACGTCCACTGTTGGATATGGGTCTCCTTTAGCGATCACCACACCGCGCGACTATGAGCCGCCTGCATTCACCGATTGCTGACAACCTTCACTAGGTCATCGATATTACTGTTTAGTCATCTTTATTATAACACTTTGACACTTTTTCACACACATTGATCTAGTCCCAAATTAGGATTCCCTGTGTCTTGGGTACTAGACAACG
>WUAW01001211.1:13043-24678 GCA_017165845.1 Thaumetopoea pityocampa | reverse complement strand
GGGGCATGTATGGCCGATGGGGCAAAAAGGTCCTTGAATGGAGACCACGTACTAGCAAGCGCAGTGTGCAACGGCCACCTACGAGATGGACCGACGACCTGGTGAGGATCGCTGGTTCTCGTTGGATGCAGGTGGCTATGGACCGGTCGCGCTGGAATTCGATTGGAGAAGCCTATGTTCAGCAGTGGACAGCTGTGGGCTGAAATGATGATGATGATGACTCAGTAATTAGCACAGAAAGCAGGGTCTCAGCCCCTGTGGCAAACGGTCCTCAAATTCATTCATTCATTCCCTCATTCGTTCATTCCCAGATATTGTTGGTAATTCTGTGGTAACAGAACTAAATTTAGTCTCTCCCTATCTTTTTCTAATGTCAAACGCCAAAACGAGATAGCTACACTTTTGGTGCTGTCTATTTCGTTGAAACACGTCAAAATTTAAAGATTTAGACCCGACCTAGGAACATACGGAATAAAGATACGCAAAAAAAGCAACATTTTTTGAACCGTTTAACAAAAATGTTGGTGGGTGCTCGCTATAAATGTTTATTGTCTCGTTTTGGCGTTTGACATTAGAAAAAGATAGGGAGAGGCTAAATTTATTTAAGTTGGGTTACAGCAGAATTAGCACCATTGACAATTTTGTTAGTAGAATTAGTGTCGATCGCTTACCTCGCGACGAGTGTTATCCGCCTCCCACTTATTGGCGATACGTATAGTCTCCGCAGTCTTTTGCTGTATCGATTTTGTGTCATCGAGAAGTGTTAGCTCGTAGAATTCTTGAATATCTATAATTAAAAAAAAAATCTTAATATAAAGCTTGTATAACATAAATTGTCCTTGGTGCTAGCTGAAAAGTGTGAAGCTAGAATTGTGTCTAGCTTTATATTTGTCGTTTTTTTTATGGCTGTCCCCCGTAGAATAGAATATACTTTTATTGCACACCAATTTAACACTTATTAGTTTTTTAACATATTACAATTACGTAAAGTGTACATTTGCGGTCTTATTATGTAAATTGCGATTTGTTCCAGACATACTTTGTATGGATAAGATTGTATGAAGATAATATAATAGCAGTCGGAATTCCACAATTTAGTTTAAACAATTAAGTTTAGATAGATAATGTGCTAGACCATTGATACCCAAAATAGTCTATACCGACCCCCAGGGTCGACGACGACGTGCAAGGTCCACGCCAACTGTTAAAAACACATTTAAAGTTAATAAATTTAGAAAAAAATCATATTAACTACGCTTTGGGGGTCTACCCAAAAGTGAAAAACATTACAAATGGTCTATAAGACAAAAAAGTTAGAGGATCTCTTTGCTAGACACTTAGAGTACACATACATATATATAACTAGCTTTTGCCCGCGGCTTCGCCCGCGTGAATGTCAATTTTCCGTTACAGGGGAAATCCCAAAACCGANCACATACATATATACAACTAGCTTTTGCCCGCGGCTTCGCCCGCGTGAATGTCAATTTTCCGTTACAGGGGAAATCCCAAAACCGAACCCGATTTATATAAAACGCCTATAACCATTTTTACTTGAGCTCTCGTACCTTAACGACGGCTACTAAAACTGGGGTGAAGCTATATCTTCAATTCTACTGCGATTTTGATGAAACATGCCGTAATATTTAGGCCGGAAAAGTACCTTTAAGACTGTAATAGTTTAACCAAAATCTACTCCCTGGTTTTTGCGTGAAGCTCTAACAAACAAACAAACATCGACGGATTTGGTTTCAGAAGTCCTAAATTACTCGATCTGGGTAGTCTTTTTTAAATATCTTTGATTTACAAAATTTGACATTTAACAATTTTACAACAGTATAGATTAATTAAAATAATTAGATAATAGCACATGTAAGCCACTGTATTGTATTTTATTCATTATTAAAGTCCAAATTTACGAGTAAAGGTACAGGTAAGCATGAAAAGTTGAAGGACAGTTTCAAGGTTGACACAATTTTAAATTTATATATAATACCTAAGTGATTTCAACATCAGCTCACTCCAAGGTCGGCCACCGGTAGAAAGTGCCCCAGGCATTCAGCCCAACAATAAACTAAGGCTTTCCTAAATTTTATATGAGTTACTTAAAACCCAAACAGGCGTTTTAAAAATGTCTATCTGTCTGTTTGTACAGACTAATATGTACGAAACGGCTGAACCGATTTAAATAGGATTACCATTGGCAATTAGAAAACGTCACAGAGAATATTATAGATACAATTTACGAAAATGTTTAAGGGTTCTATGCAAAAATCGAATAACTGTAGAAATTAGAAGCAAAATTATCATTAGAAATATAATAACCGTTAACCTAGACGACGCGATCGAAGTTGCAGACAATTGCTAGTAAATGAATAAATGAGAACATCCTAGTCCTAGAATACAAAAAAAATCTGCTAGATTCATACGAAATTAATAACTAGTGAGATTGTGAGTGTTCATGATCAGATGGTTTGGTCATTTAGAAAGAATGAGTGAGTTTCGATTGACCTAACGAATATACCGGGCAAATGTGAGTGGAAGTGTCGGCAGAGGGCGCCCAGGAAAAACCTACCTTGAGGATATCAACAACTTGTTTCAAAAAGGCCAAGTTCGTAGCATCCTTAATAGACGAAAGCGTATGAAAAGATGTATGTATGTTGATGGGGCGAGAGGTGTGTCAGGATCGTAGTATGTGGCAAACTGTGGTCTCTGCCTACCCTTATGGGATATCGGCGTGAATGTATGCATGTATTGTGAATGTTGTGCACAGATTTCAATATTATGAATAAGATATACGTTATTATTTTATTATTGTGATCTTAGTGCGATGCCTTTTTACAGTCAAACCGATCAAATCGGTTTTGTGGGATTTTTTTTTATGTAAAAATGTAAAAATTAATGTAAATAAATAAAATATAAATACATATAAAAGTGTTAAAGTTCCTCATTGCGTTCCCACGGCTTAGTGGAAGGGAAAGGAAAGAGGATGAGGTAGGAAAGTTGTATTGAGCAAGGAAATGGAATTCACGAAAAGGACTATAGGATATAGGATACTACTATCTCGGAAGGAGTAGGAGGAAACAGTAGTAGCTCGGGGGGCCGCGATCGCTTACCCGTATACTTAAGTCTATTTGCCGGACAGACTAAAAGACTAAGTACTCCCTGACCTAAAATCAACATACGATATTGGTATAAATTCTGTTATGCACAACTTAGTTAAATTTAGGTAGTTTAAGTTGCGTTACATCAGAATTGATAAAGTATATCACTTTTTCAGAAGCTTGCTTGTTGTTCAATGAGGGGATCACCAGTTTCAGCGATTATGATGACCCATGATGACGTTGTTGATTACGTCACCAGCTGTAGGGTCGAAGTGTAGCAGGAGTGGCAGTATCGGAAAAGGGAGGTCTTTCCGACCAGACGGGTGCCGTTGCCATGTATTGTGTTATGAACGCTATGCTATGTGTTATGAGCTACCACACAAAAGGTTGAAGTAACATTTTATGTAATCTGTGAAAAATAAAGTTTTTATACTGATTAAGTGCTTTATATTTTGTGCCCGTTATCATTATCATCACCCCCAGTCCATACCGTCCCCACTACAGGGGCCCGGACCTCCCCTGATTAAGAGGGGGATTAGGCTGTAGTCTACCACGCTGGCCTAGTGCGGGTTGGTAGACTTCATATACCCATGCGAGCATGCGGGTTATCTAAGAGCCACCTGCATCCACCAACTGCCCGCTATTTCCATTGCTCGTTGCTAGATGTTAAAATTTTATTATCTTATTCATCTTACCTGTCATGTATTATTCTTCATCCGAAGCCTATACTCTTCCCCACTATAGATCAAAGTATGGATCTTGTATAATCAAGAGGAAGACTAGTTTGTAGTCTACTACGCTGCCTCAGTGTGCGTTGTTAGACTTCACACACCTTGTCTTAATGCTCCCAACTGGGCAAGGCACATGCCTCAACGCATTCAGACCTTATGGGATCTTTTGTTCTGCCCCAGTTTTGCTTGATCTTAGTCATCTTACATTAGTTATTTATATGCTGTCAGTATTAAACACTCATACAGACAAATGGGTCATGCAGGTTTACTCACGAAGTTTTCGTTTTCAAGTGAGTACATTGATTTATACAAAGTAGGCCGTAGGTACATGAGTTTGAAATAACCCAGTGGTACCGGAACGGGATCGAAGCCACGACCTTCCGATCACGTGTCGTGTCTAGCACAACTAGGCAACCAATTTACTTACTTACAATAATGTTACCTTTAAAACACGCGAAAAGGTAATTATAAAGTGCTTTTGCCCGTGGAGCCGCCCGCGTGAATTTTAGTTTTCCGCTACACGGGAAATCCCGAAACAATCATAGATTTATATAAAATGCCTACGAACTACTTTTACTTGAGCTCTCGTACCTTAACGGACGCTACTAAAATAGGGATCAAGATATATTTTCAATTATACTCGACCGATTTTAATGAAACATACCGCAGTATTGAAGTCGTAATAGTACATAGTTTGAAAATTTGACATATAACAATTATAACAGCACATAAATAAATAAAAAAAACTGTTTTATTTATCGGAAAATTATAATGTTTAAAACAAATCTCTATTTTGCACATTACAACGTTCCTATAATAAGGATTTAGAATAATATTTACTTGGTATGAGATTAGAACAGCGTCTCATATACTGGGCAATCTAAAAACAAAATGACGCAAGGCACATTAGAATACGCGGAACTATGGGTCAGACAGGCCATCATTATCGACTGTAAATAAATCTATCTCTTTCATTTTCCCTCACTCTCTCTCTCTCCCTCCAATGCTGTATTTCGTAAACATTAGCAAATTCTGTTATGGCAAACGCAACGCACAAAGGTTTAACAATAATTAATAAAGTGCTTAACATTCTTAACATCCATTAATTAAATGTATTCATTGATGCCTTACACAAGGTGGACTGACGAGACGACTGGTTAGGCTTGCGGGAGGTCGCTGGATGAGGGCGGCGCAAGAGCGATCTTTCTGAAAATCCTTGGGGGAGGCCTATGTTCAGCAGTGGACGTCTTTGGGCTGAGATGGTGATGATGATGGTGATTAATTGATGCTGTTGTTTTAATATAACAGATCATATCATTCGTTTCTTTGAGTGACTTCACGACATGAGTCTTTTACGTAAAAGACTCATGCGCTTAGCATGTATCTTAAAAATCGCTTTCGCGGTTCTTTAAATCTGGTTCTTTAATGCTTTTCTCCAACAGCCTGGTGTACATTTTAGCAAAATACTTAAAATTTCACTTTAAACAAAACACCATTTACTCGAAATCATTTTTAATGTAGTTATGGCTTTTCAACGTACGACGGCCACAAACTATAGTTACTAACTAGCTTTTACCCGCGGCTCGGCCCGCGTGAATATCGGTTTTCCGCAACATGGGAAATTTCGACACAATCATAGATTTATATGAAAAAATAACCACTTTTATTTGACCTTTCGTACCTTAGCGGCGGCTACTGAAACAGGGATCAAGCTATATCTTTAATTCTACTTGACCGATTTTGATGAAACATGCCGCATCAATTAAGTCGGAATAGTACCTTTAAGACTGTAAGAGTTTAACTAAAATCTACGCATTGGTTTTTGCGTATAGCCCGAACAAACAAACAAATCGATCTGAGTAGTGTGTTTTTAAATGTTTAATTTTTGAAAATTTGACATTTAAAAATTTTATAATAGTATAGATGACAGCAGTACTGTACGGTTGGAAAATATTAAAACATACTGACATTTTCCCGAAAACGATTTTATTACATTTTTGGATTAACCTAGTAAAGCTCTATTGAATACACTGACTCCGGTAGTTCTATGGTGAATGTGAATGAATATACAACATTTTATTACAACAATTTAATTTTTACAACAATTTCTTACAGGCGTATCAGATAGGAGGAGGAGTACAAAAACGGTTTTTGGGCTCCCCTGTAAAATTTTACCGAAAACACTTACTGGGTTTTTAAATTGCGCAACCGTGTAGCTAAAACTGCTTAAAGCATTACAGGTAGGTGTCTAAGTCAGCACATTATAAATACACGTAATTTAAAATTAGAAAAACAAAAATACATCATTGCGCGTTCGTAACCACAGTGCTGTCGTTTCGTATCGAAAGTGGGTTAGTAGTTTATAGTTATAAACGTAATCGGCGAAGAAAAACTATAGTA
This sequence comes from Thaumetopoea pityocampa, assembly GCA_017165845.1. Taxonomy (NCBI): domain Eukaryota; kingdom Metazoa; phylum Arthropoda; class Insecta; order Lepidoptera; family Notodontidae; genus Thaumetopoea; species Thaumetopoea pityocampa. Next base: position 18,443 of record WUAW01001211.1, on the reverse strand, counting down.
TTGATAAGGAATGTGCACGTCCATTACACATATTGTACCTAACCGCGATAACAGGAAATTAATAAATGAATTGTGGTGACGCAAACACTGAGATTGTCTACTTCGGTTGCGCTGTGGTCATTTAAAAGAATCATCGAACAATAATGTGGTGTGGCCAGTGTTATATGAATTAATTTTTCCTGTGGATATTCCGTTCCATTTGTCTAGTTGTGAACAAGCGATATATCAGAGCGATGCATGGCGAGTACGTCACTCATCTTCGATTTGCCGATGATATAGTACTCACGGCAGAATAACTTACTGATCTGAGCATAATTCTACAAAATCTTATAGCGGAGTGATTGTGACCCTTGATGGTGTTGATGATTACGTCATCAGCTATAGGTTCGAAGTGTGGCAGGAGTGGTAGAACCGGAAAAGGAAAGATCTTCGGACCAGACGGGTGTTATGTCTGGCGGGGCCTACCACTGTCACCGACGGTTGATGTCGGGACGTTGTATATACGCTAAGTCGCTATCAAACTTCATATGCGTGATTCAGTCTTTTAATATCGTCACTCAAGCGCTACCCCATCTGTTGAGGATGCGTGATACTACTTCTCAACAAGGGGGGTCTAAATATGAATATGGGGAAGACCAAAATTTTGCTTAATTGTCATGCTCATGATGATGATGATTATAATGGTGATGACGATTATGATGGTGATGATGAAGAACAAATATGGTATAAAACAACAAACACGTCAGCTGAGGCCCGCAGCTTCGCTTGTAATAATTTTATCATGATAATGATTCATAATTTCATATCTTACTAGCTTTTGCCCGCGGCTCCGCCCGGGTGAATGTCGGGTTTCCACCACATGGGCTATCCCGACACAATTATAGATTTATATAAAAAGCCTAAGAACCACTCTTACTTGACCTCTCGTACCTTAACGGCGGCTACTAAAACAGGGATCAAGCTGTATCTTCAATACTATTGCACCGATTTTGATAAAACAAACCACAGTATTTAAGTCGGAATAGTACCTTTAAGACTGTAATAGTTTATCTAAAGTCTATCCGCTGATTTTTGCGTGAAGCCCGAACAAACAAGAAAAAAAAAACAAACATCGACGGATTTGGTTTAAGATGCCCTTAATTAGTCGATCTGAGTACCTAGTTTGTTATTAAATATCTTTGATTTTTGTAAAATTGACATTGAACTATCTTATAATAGTATAGGAAAGATGTTTTCCCTTTACCTTTGTTTCTCCAAGTGCAACATACGTAACGCATGAAGCCCCATTGAGGGCACGGTAACGACGGATATATGGAGCATGCGTTCACTAAACACACTCGGTGTCTTTTTATAGGCCCTGTGCCCAAGCACGGGAGTCGCGTGAGCATCACTCATAGGACTCAGGCCCCTGATGCCCAAGAGGAATAACCGGGAATTTTCATAATCGCAATTCCGTGATTATTAGTCCAGAAGTTCAGATTTTGCATTGTGGGAAACTTTGTGACAAAGGTTCGTAATAAGCTGACTGAGAGGTCCTTTGGCCTTCCTAAAGGATTATTATGAATTAGATCAAAATTATTACTTAGGCTGTAATTTTGAAATATTGTTTATACATATAATATAAATAACAGTTGATAATTTACGATATGTTATTGTAGTATAAAGTAACCATTAGATTAAAATTAAATTTTAAATTTGAGAAATTTTAAGGATTCTATTTATTTGATTACTAGTTTTTGCCCGCGGCTCCGCCCGCGTGAATGTCGGTTTTCCGCTACATGAGAAATTCCGACAATCATAAATTTATATAAAAAGCCATATAACCACTTTTACTTGACCTGTCGTGCCTTAATGGCGGTTACTAAAACAGGGATCAAGCTGTATCTCCAATTCTACTGAATCGATTTTGATGAAACTTGCCAATTTATTTAAGTTGGAATAGCATCTTTAAGACTATAATAGTTTAATCAAAATCTACCGGCTAGATTTTGCGTGACGCTCGAACAAACAAACAAACAAACATCGACGGATTTGGTTTCAGAAGCCTTTAATTAGTCGATCTGAATAGTTTGTTTTTAAATATTTTAAATATATCGCTCATCCAATAGAATAATGACGTAATTGCAAAAAAGTTAAAATTTTATTTTGTGTTTAATTTGGATGATTTGTTGTTTAATATGGATTTTGCGAGAATGCTCAAATTATTAATAATAATGTATAAATAAGTTAAAAAAAGTTATGAAAAATCATGATAAACGATATGATTTACAAAATGGGTATAATCCAATTTTAAACTGAAACGCTTCTTCTGATAAATTGCAAAATGTAATTACGTCATTGTTTTATTTGATGAGCGATATATAAAATTAACCTAGGAATCCCGAAACCCTACTTATAAATCCTAATTTTCAATTTTCAATATAAACCAATCACTAGTTCAACCCTGAAGAGGTTTCAAATAAATATACAGACAAATGCACTTTCGTTTCAATTATATTAACGTGGAGAATGGATGTATGGAATTGTGGTATTACGCACTAACCTAACTGACTAGTCAAAGCAATTATCACTGTCAGAATCTCAAACTACTATTATTAGGTTAGTGTTATTTAGATTCGTAGAATTATATTCTATTTATAAGTTACTTTAAACTTCAAATATAACTTGTATAAAAGCAAATTGTGTTAGCAGCGAAAGGCGCCTAGTATATCCACTGACCCGCGATTCGAGATCTAGGTCAAATAGAACACCGCACATTCCCATTGTATAGTTCCGAACGCATCTGCCTACCGTACTGAGCTACGTTTGGAATGCTTTAGTTTTTTCTCATTGGTGCCAATTCTGTTGTAACAGAACTTAACTAAATTTGGTCCCTCCCTATCTTTTCCTAATATCAAACGCCAAAACGAGATAGCAAATGTTTACAGCGAATACCAACCTACGTTTCTGTCAAATGGTTCAAAAATTTTGCGATTTTTGCGTATGTTTAGTCCATATGTTCTGAAATCGTGTCTAAATCTTTTAATTTTGACGTTTCTAAACGAAACTGACAGCCCCAAAATTGAGGCTATCTCGTTTTGACGTTCGATATTCAAAAAGATAGGGAGGAACTAAATTTGGTTAAGTTCTATTACTACAAAATCAGCACCATTATCTTCTTTTGCCCAATATTAGCTACTCTTAGACTCCATATCTTGCTTCATAATCACCGCTTCTTAGGGCAACTACGAGTTGGTAATTCGTAGCTTTCTCCCCTTAATGATCAATACTTAGCGATTCATTATCATCCCCAGTCCATATCGTCCCAACTACAGGGGCACGGACCTCCCCTGACCAGTAGGGGGATTAGGCCGTAGTCTTCCGCGCTGGCCTAGTGCGGGTTGGTAGACTTCACACACATGCGGGCATGCAGGTTTCCTCACGAAGTTTTCCTACTCCGTTAGCTTCTTCTACTTAGCGATTATGATGCAAGTAATTTCTATTGAAGGATACATTTATGCTACGGCCACACTACCCTGATATGGCAATAATGACGGAGTATAATTATAACAACACCTAGATGTAGCCACGATTTATGGCCACAATTTTACAATGCCAATCAATATGTTGTATGGCGATAGGCAATAGCTCCGGTGGCGGTCTTTTTTCACATATCAAAGAAGATTGCTGCGGTAATTAATACCCGTGCGGCTACACTACCGTTTGTTCAGTGTGCAACATGAACTTATCGGAAACGCACGTGTGAACAGGCGCTCGGGTTTTTGGAATTATTCCAATCTGAACCATGTCTATGGGATGCCCGACAGAAGAATCATAGAAATCGTGGTGTACAGTCATGCTTGGTGTCGAATCAAACAATGTTTATCATTTCCAAGTACCGTAGTTAATTTATAGCACAGATGATTAGCTTCAACCGCCATCTTGAAAAATTATATATTTCACCGCCTAATTCATTGTTATATCACGGTAAACTGTAGTGTAACCGCACCACTTTACGCAATAATTTAATGCCATAATTATGGCGGTAACAGGTGGTAGACGGTAAGGTGGTTAGGCCGTAACATTACTGGTCGTAGAACTTGTAGTGAAAAATAGGCGTTTTTTGATTGACTTTACCAACATGCCATATCATATCAGCAGTGTTCTGGTTAGATGGTATGATATGTTTCCACAATTAGATACACTAGAAGCATTACAATTGAGTCCTCGGAAGAAACAACGCATCTACGATAGGATCGGGACAGTCGGAGGCAACACGAGTTTAAACTAAAAAATCTGATCATAGATGATACTAAACATCAAGAGATAATTTGCATTAAACGTTAACTATGTTAATACCAACAAAACAACAATGAAGAGATTGTCCTTGCGTTTATAGGCAACCTCATCAGCCCCCCTAGCCAAGTTGACATTCGACAATCGTTATCGCTAATAGAAAGGAAAAAAATGTATTGGAATGACACTTCTACTCGATAAGTCACGTGTGACTTGGCCATTAGAAGTGTCATTCCAGTACATATTTTTCGTTTCTATTAGCGATAACGATTGTCGAATGTCAACTTGGCTAGGGGGGCAGTTTATATGTGGCGACGATTAGGCAAGTGTTTGCGTGTAACACGCAATAGACCTATGTGGTATGCCCGTGTAGGCAGAACAAGCAGCCATTAGGTGTTTAAGACTAAAGTGCATAAATATTTATGTGAAACAGAAGACAGTGTCGCTAGGGATTAACCTTGCACCGGTTGCCGTTGCGTACTTGGTTGCAGCTGATCGCGCGCGTCACGGCACGCGGCGGGCGCGTATGGGCTTCACTGCAATACGGTAAATTAACATAAAGCTGTTCAACTGTTGGTCTAATATACAACTAACCGTATATTAATTTTATTATTTTCCTGCTGAAACTTTTGTTTTAATTATCGTATTATAGTTAGACGTTTAAGTACAACGTTTAGGTAGGTAGTGGTAACATGGTATTTTTAATAAAGGCAGGACTATCATTTCTAACTCTGAAAGAACTACTGACCTATCTATCTATACATATAATAAAATCGTAAACGAGCCGTGTCTGTGCAATGAATATTTTTCAAAAAAAACCGTCCATACAGATTGTACCTATGTTATCGGAGCCAAACATATACATACATAGTTTCTACAAATTTAGTCTCTGTTTTTCTGTTTGTCTGTGCGTTTGTGCACGCTAATCTCAGAAACGGCTAAACCGATTTGAATGCTGTTTTTACTGTTGCATTATGGCAAGCTTCCTCTAACATTTGGTGTTTGTTTCATCTATCTATCATTTATCATTTATCTATCATTCATTCTTATTAAAATCGGAGAAAATAATTTATGTATAATTTCGCTCTTACCGAATGTCCACGCGGACGGAGTCGCGGGCACAGC
>WUAW01001206.1:39487-50862 GCA_017165845.1 Thaumetopoea pityocampa | reverse complement strand
TACCGCCCCCCTTTAGGCCTGCAGCGCCCACAAGGGGGCGTTATCGCCCACTTTGGGAAAGGATGGTCTAACTGTAATTTCCTTTAATGAGTTTATTGTAATCCTTTAATTGTATTTATTATATTATACCCTTATATAGGTAGCACTATAAAAGTGCTTATTCTTGATCTATGGATAAAATATTGAAATAATTCTTAAGCCACAATGGCGCCATTACTTAACGCCCTCTGCGTTAAGTTCCCACTTTTTGTCTCGTAGACCACTTGTCATGTTTTCGATTTTGTGTAAACCCCCTGCATACCTAAAATTGAGGTTTTGCAAATTCATTAACTTCAAATGTGTTTTTGTTAGCTGGTATCATCATCAACACCATCTCAGCCCAAAGACGTCCACTGCTGAACATAGGCCTCCCCTAAGGATTTCCAGAAAGATCGGTCTTGCGCTGCCCTCATCCAGCGGCCTCCCGCAACCCTAACCAGGTCGTCAGTCCACCTGTGTTAGGCCTACCCACGCTTCGCTTTCCAGTTCGTGGCCGCTACTCCAACACCTGGCGGCCCCAATGGCCGGTATGTGGTTAGCTGGTATAGTGCTACTCATTTTGAAATATTTAAATTTCTGTCTTGTTGTCGACCCATGGGGGTCGATATTAACCACTTTGGGTATTAATGCCCATTAACCCATTTAACCCACTGATACACAAAGTGGTCTGTATCGACTCCTCATGGGTCGAAGATGACCTGCAAGGTGTCCATGCCAACTGTCAAAAACACATTTAAAATTAATAAATTTATAAAAAAATTATATTTACTACGCTTTGGGGGTCTACCCAAAAGTGAAAAATACACAAGTGGTCTACAAGACAATAAAGTTTGAGGACCTCTGCTTTAACTTTGCTTTTTACGTGAGCGAGACTCTTATAGATATATTTAAGCTTTAGGTAATGGTTTTTTTTTGTTTTAAAAAAGACACCTCCCGCATTAGGATTAAATTCCTGTGTCGCGGGGACATTTACAAACATTCAAATAACGGAAACACAGAACACCCAGACTCAGAACAACAATTTGTGGATAACACAAAGTTGTTGTCCCGTGTGGGGATCGAACCCACAACACACGACAGCGCAGTCGGTCGGAGAAGCGACCGCTTAAACCACTGCGCTATCCGTTTATTCAATAACTTCACGACAAACTAATATAAATCATTAATATAAAAATCTCATGTCATTATCAAATACAACACTGAAGGTAAATTGGTAAAGAATCCCTTATACGTGAATGACGGTTTTCCGTTACATGGGAAATCCCGACACAATCATAGATTTATATAAACAGTGTTATACCACCTTTTCTTGACCTCTCGTACCTTAACGGCGGCTACTAAAACAGGGATCAAGCTGTATGCCACAAACATGCCACAGTATTTAAGTCGGAATACTGTAACTGTTTAATACTGTAACTGTTTAACCAAAAACTGTTTAGCCCGCTGGTTTTTACGTGAAGCCCTAACAAACAAACAAACAAACATCGACGGATTTGGTTTCAGAAGCCCTTAATTAGTCGATCTAAGTAATTTATTTTTGAATATCTTAGATTTTTGAAAATTTGACATTTAACAATTTTATTATAGGAGTAGGTTATTTATTTAATGTACTCAACTGAGAAGGAAAACTTTGTGAGAAAACCTAAATGGCTGTATGGGTGTGTGAAGTCTACCAACTTGCACTAGGCCAGCGTGGTAGACTATCTAATCGCTCTCCTGAATAGGGACAGTCCGTTCCACTGTAGTAGGTACGAATGTGGACTGTAGTTGAAATAAAATATAACTTCGAGCTAAACTATAGCTGTAAGCTATACTAAGCTATATCTGTAGCTTAATAAAACAAGAAAAGCAAGAGCTCAGTGGAATTGTTACATTTTAATGAGAGAAAATTACCACAGTGTTATTATGATAATATCGTGACCATTATTTTATTTTATTTATTAGAAGTGCATATACAGGTTTCAACTAAAAAAAAACAGAATACAATATGACAATTATTGCATTAACCTAAAAACAATGTACGTAGGATTATTAAATTTAACAAATGACCAAATTAATAAGCGAATAAAGGAAAATTATGTAATACTGTCATGAACGCTAAGATGGAGTTGGAAATTGCTAAATAATACGTAGATAAGTCGCATAGCTAAGACGATAGAGTTACTTAGTGTGATTACTAAAATTTAATACATACATACAGTCACGCCTCTTTCCCACTGGGGTAAGCAGAGACCACTTCCTTCCACCTGCTACGATCGTCCAATATAGCAAAGTGGATATCCGCAGCCCACAGTTCGCCCCCGTGGGCAACGAGACGTGTCGGGTGGCGAACCACGACCCTGCCATTTTATGAGGTTCAAAAGTGATTCAGAAGTTCCTCATTGCGTACCCACGGCTTGGTGGAGAGGAAGGGTAAAAGGATGAGGTAGGAAAGGTGTATTGAACAAGGAATATGGAATTTAGGAAAAGGATTGTAGGGTATTCCTATACCCTACAATCCTATAATACTATCTCGGAAGGAGTAGGAAGAGACAGTAGTAGCTCGAGGGGCCGGGGTCGCTTACCCGTATACTTAAGTCTATTTGCCGGACAGGCTAAAAGACTAAGTATCCCCTAATAATTTAATGATTAAAATTATGACTTTAGCTGTTAAAAGATTTTAATTGGCGGACTGTAGAAGTTATTATTAAGTAATTATGCAGGAAATGATCGATAAGAGAGCGGTTTTGTTTTTGTTTTTAATTTAAATTTTTAGCTAGATGTAGCCAACAATAATTTATGTTTAACTAAATATATTTTACATATTTAAATATTGAAGAATCCAATATTAGCGATGGTCTTGTTTTCTACTTTAAACATTTTAAATAGGTAAGTCATTTAGAAATACGATTAGCATTGTACTTTTATCAGATTTTATTGTTATTATAATACATAAAGCCACTATCTCACTCCTTACCTCTTTCTTTTTCTATTCTTAGTTTTCCTTTTAACTAAAAGGATGAGGTTCTGGCGACGTAAGAAATAATCAGATTCCTATCTGATTCAAGGCAATTGGGAGAATAATCTGAAATGTGATGAAATCCAAAATCTGACGGAGAATCTGCGGTCTGTACGGGCGGCGTCTAGCAAGTCCGTGTTTTAAGTTGTTGATAATTTTATTATATCTTAGATTTATTGGAATTTTGATGAGGAACGATTAAAAAAATTTCTTATATTGTGAATCGCGTCATATAAATATTATACGTGATTCACTTGGAAATTTTTAGCATTATTATGTACTTAGGGAAACCCTAAATATTATGTAGTGGTAAACTTATAATAATATATTATGATTGTGTAAACTTAATATATTATGATTGTGATGTATTTGCGTCAGATCGTTAGTAATGTGATTTTTAGGCTTCCGCAAATATGATGCGGTTTGCGTATTAGGGAAACGATTACGATAATGATTCTTATGACCTTTCCTCTAAAAAATATATGTTTCGACGTATACGTTGCTAAGGTATTTGCACATTTAATATTAGTTGGTAGGGATACATTTAAGAATTACGCTCTAATTCACTTTGGTCTCTTTTTTACGCACAGAAAATGGCTGACACATACCGCCGCGCCGAGGGCACAGCACGACGGTTATGTGAGAATTGCACCACTAAAAACTGGTCGGTGTACGCCTTGGCCCGTGCGCCCGGACGCGGGAAGCACGCGGGCAGTCATCCGCGGTTCGGGCGGGCTCGGTCGTGTTCGCTTATGGGCTTCTTCTTTCAGGAAAAGATCTCTCACTTTTCCACTGAGAACCCTAAGGCTCCCAGGGTAACTGCGGATAACTGCTGGCGCGATTCTCGCCCTCGGAAGCAAGGGCCAAGGCGAAAACCGCACAGCTATGGGTCAGTCATTTTCTGTACCTAAAAAGTAAAGGCATAAAGGCTCTCTCAAGGAGCCCTTTTGACTTTTATTTTGGTCCCCGCTATTACGAATGTTGAAATACATATGCTCGTTTTTCGTAATTTAATGGATCAACGTGACTATTTTTGCGTATATACATATTGTTGTAAAGCCGATGTCAATAATAAATCAATAATCAAAGAAAATGATATCAATTTTTTCATCTCTATGTTTTTCTTTGTTGTATAGCGTCGGCTTAATAATAGCGCCTTTCTATTTATAGTACCAAGAGCTGATGATGATGATGATGATGTCTTTTTGTCGTGGATGCGAGTGAATTCCCGGTAAAAGCTACTGAATAATTAAGTATCATTCACGACTTAATTCCTTCATAATACATAATCTGACCGACCGAGCATTGCCAGGCTTAAAATGGCGTCTATTGTTGTGTAGACAATATATTGATATTAGGTACTCAACAAAAATTAAAAAAAAATGGCCGACCATATTTACAATAGACATTTGTACATTGTTAAGAAATATAATTGTCTTCTATTCTGTAATATTCTATTTGATACTTTCGATATGACAGCTTGCATTGACACAGTTACAGCGGCAGAAATATGTTGACTCGAGTATTTTAAAAGTGCAACAATCGTTACGAAATTAATAAATAATGAGGATTCTCATATTACATGCGAAAATTAGAAGTATTTACATTTTAAATGTAATTACTTAAATTTATTTGAATTACACACAGTAACAACTAAGTCAGTTAAGTCACTTTGCTGCATTAAACGATCGTAGCAGGTGGAAAGAAGTGGTATCTGTATACCCCAGTGGGACAGAGGCGAGACTGTATGTACTATGGTCTCTGCCTACCCTTATGGGATATCGGCGTGAGTGTATGTATGTATATTTAAGAATTGCGGTGTAGCGTCGACATAATAATATCGTTAATCCATCTCTTCCCGTCAATGCTGCGAGAACCAGCCAAGGAATGCACCAGGGTAACCCGCAGCAGGGTTACCCTGTTATTCAATCAAAATCTACCGCGATATCCAAGAAGCCTGCCAAGCGTGCAGATTATGGCAAATCTCAGCTTTTTAAGGAGGCGGCCCACATTACGCCTTTCGGTTCTGGTTCGCCAGTCCAACACTTTAGGACCCCGGTGTCCATCGATTTTGGTACCATTAACTAAGTTTCTTGTTTATCCTGTTACTTAGTCAACGTCTACAGGGAGTACAGGAGTCTTGCCAAGCGTCGAGAGTATGTCATGGTATGTTTTTAAGGAGGAACCTGGCCTTTGTCCAGCTTGACTGGATGGCCCTTGTCCAGCAGTGAACTTACACGGGCTAATGATGATGATTATAGATTTTATACAAAATGAATAAATTTAAAGTTTCCCAGAATAGAATTATCATCGTCATCATATCAGTCCACAGACGCCCACTGCTGGACATATGCCTCCTCCAATGATCGCCACATCGAGCGGCTATGGGCCGCCTACATCCACCGGTTGCCCGCGATCTTCACCAGGTCGTCGGTCCACCTAGACTGGGGTCTACCCGCATTACGCTTTCCGCAGAATAGAATATTAAATAGTAATTTAATAGACTGTAAAAAATGTTTCTTGTCCAACGAAATTAAGCTTTTTGATCGAAAATTTAATTCTATTGGTTTGTTATTTTAGATATTTTTTGTTGAAAATTCGTTATTAAAGACATCAATTCGTTATTAAAGGTTGACCGAGTCGATTATTTTATTTTGCGTATAAAATTTTAATAAACTTAATTTTAATAACCTTATAAAATGGCGGCATCGTGGTTCGCCACCCGACACGTCTCGTTGCCCACGGGGGTGAAATGTGGACTGCGGATATCCGCTTTGCTACATTAAAAGATTGTAGCAAGTGGAAAGAAGTGGTCTCTGCTTACCCCAACGGGAAAGAGGTGTGACTGTATGTATATAGTATATACTGTAGTGTATGCCTACCCCTATGGGATATCGGCGTGAGTGTCTGTATGTATGTATGTATGTATTTTAATAAACTAAAGAATACCATATTAATTATTTAAAATTACTATTTTTATGCGTAAAAACCTGTATTGGCTATGTGTTAAATATTCTAAATTTATTTTAATGTAGTAGCTGTAGGTTTTTATCCCATAAATAAATAAATAAAGAAAGAAAGAAATTATAAAATTTTATAAAAAAATTTATTCGACTTACAATACTATGTTTATAAATTTATGAAAAATACATATGAGAAAAGGTTGAAAGGCTTAGCATAATGCTGTGATACTGAAACGCAGTGTTGGTTTTCATAAATAATGTTAAATCAAATGTGATATACAAGTTTCGACCCTATTCTACTTTACATAAGTGCGATGCAAGTGCTGTATTAAACTATGCTCATATCACGCCATAATCAGTTAAGTATTAACCGTTATAATATAACAAATATAATAACACCATTCGCATTAATAACGCTAGTATAAACAGAATGAATAAAAATTGCAAGCAACGATTAAATTTTTAAATTTCGAACTAATAATAATGCGGTTCGTTCCCCTTTGAAATCATTGCCAAACAGTTAAAAGAGTACGACCTTACGCAACCGCTGCATAACAGTTTTTGTTAAAAAACCGGATGGCTAGCGTCCTGTTTATTATTAGGTTCTAGGAACATGCCAGCCGTTGGGGTAGGTCACCGTGACTTTAGGGTCACCTTGCAAGCCGTTGAACCAGGAGACCTTGGTTTGACCGAGACGTAATAGGAAAGCGAATTAAATTAAAGGAATGACTTGTATTTTCTTGTTTGCGAATATTTTTGGGGCTTCACTTGTAAATTAACAGTTTCGTCCGCCGTGAACAGTTAAAATAAATTTAAAATATAATTATTACCTTATAGGATTATGCATTATTGGAATAAAAAGTATCTTGTCTTAATTCAGGACATAGTTTATCGGTGTATCAAGATTCATCAAAATCCGTTCAATGGTTTACTACTGCATAACATACATTCATACAAACACACACAATTAAAAAGAAATAATTAATAATAATAATTAATAATAAAGAATTCCTGAAATTCTTGAAAAGTTGTTCGCTGTTGATATTTTTATTAACAAAAATTTCAACAGCGAATTTTGTCTTTGACTAATTTCACAGGTCTCCAAAAAAATGTTTGTGTTTGTACTTGAAAAGCTGGAAGTCATTTACGAAATAATTTTCGGCGTACAGTCCGAATCCGATAACAACTTAGAACCGAGTACATAATCTTAAGTGTTCCAAAACGCCATTTTTTGAGTACATAACCTCAAATATCTAAAAATCTTGACGTAATGGGTCGATTCTGAGAAATTACATCGAAAATGACTTTCAACTTTACAAGAACAAAACCATGTATTATTAGATTATGCCGCTAATCTATTGACCAGTAATTCAAGATTATTTACACCCCGTAACTAATGAGGAGATATTTCACAATATTCGTGAACTTTTATCTTGTAAACATGACACGTTGTAAACTTTCTGATTATGGGCAGCAGTTTGAAGAACGGAATGAACGGGAAAAGAAGTGTGTACATGATCGATGTCAAAACAGGGTCACCGAAGGTGAATCGTGTCACACAGATTGCTTTGAAAAACTTGGCTCACCGCCGTATTGACAACTCTAGCAAATTATAAATCAAGCCACTGTTAGTTATAGTAACAGGTCGTTAATACGTTTTGTTAGAGGTGTGTAATCAGCGACGTTATATCACGTTACATTGGTCAGGTTTTTATGACAGGGCGATGGTGAATAAACACCATATTCATCATCATCACTACCACCACCATAAGCCCTTGGAAGTCCATTACTGGAGATGGTTTTCTTCTGTAAAAAAGAAAGATTTGTCATAATCTCCAGACCTGACAGACATCTTGGAGATCGCAGATTCTGATTCAATAACAGGATAACGTTTCCGCCCATTATCCTGATGCATCCCTTGGTTAGTTCTCACAGCGTTCAGGGAAGAGATGGAGTAACGCTATTATTATGCCGATGTGAAAGCACGTTTCAGAAGTGTCTTTTTCTCAGTACGTTATATTTCTATCCAGTTAGTATTAATTTTTTACAATATCTTTGTTTTATAATGTAAAAGTATACTGATAATAATCATCATAATCAACCAATTTACTCACAGCAGGGTCTTATCTCACAATTAAAGTTGTTAGGCCATAGTCCACCACGTTGGCCTAATGCGGGCTGGCAGACTTCACACGCCGTTGAGAAAATCTCTAAAGCATGTAGGTTTCCTCACGATATTTTCCTTCACTGTTTTAAGTGAGTTTTAATTATTAAATTATTATAACACGTACATTATTTGGAAAAATCAGAGGTGCGTGAGCCTTGGATTCGAACTATCGTACGCTATCATACTACTGATAATAATATGGTTTTAATAAAAACAAAATGTTTATGACATATTTTAGAGGGCACCTTCAAAAACGTTATTTTTATTGTCTACTTTTTGTAACAGGCCCACAAGTAAATTTTTATGACGTTTAAGGGGGTCAATAAAATAAATATATAATTGTCGTACATCATAACAATATACATTACAAAAGTTCTATTGTAGGAAACATTTACTTTTTATTTATTTACACTTACAGGAATTACAGGAATGGCATATGGGCGGGCTTAGTACCTAAAGCATTTTTTACCAGTCGACCGTTAGATTGTGCTGACATTACATAAGGTAGGTGAAGTAACTGATGTAAAATAAAAGATTATGTAACACGTGTTTATTTAAGGCTTATATAATACACTAATAGATAGATGTTATATATGAATACATAAATATAGGTCACAAAATATTGTATATTGTTTAAATTACATAATTTTTAGTATTTTTTTTTGTAGTAACTTAGATTATAATGCAATATCCTACCGATACTTTGTTCGTATTGTGCTGCGTAATAGTTTAGTATTTGAGTCAACTTAAAAAACATATTTTGTCATTTCAATAATCTGAATATGCTAGGGTAAAAAAAGCTTCTAATTTTACTTCTACATATTAAGTGAATGTGAGCATTTTACCAGGAGGTATCAGGATCAAAATCTACTGTGATCTCTGAGGCGTCTGCCGAGCGTCGAGATTGTAATAAATCTCATATTTTTAGGGTTAATGATGATGATAGTATTTTAAATCCACTACACAAGTGATTATTTTTTTCACATTCATGCAGTCGAATAATAATTATCTGTGGATTGGTTTCGATTATTTGTAACAAAACGTAATTAAATTATCAAATGAAAACAAATTTTTAAACGTAAGACGATTATATTCAAGTCAGGCAGAAACTGTCGAACTAGTTCTATAATTATATATAATTCATAAAGAAATATAATCTTAGTATCTTCTGCACAATAGTATACTTCCCTGTATGTTGAAGTTAGGTCATTTTTAGAAACAGTCGGGCCAAGAATACTCCCTGAGGAAGTCCGAGGGATATGTCGAGCTCCTGTCTAATAAGATCTTCAATTTGAACCCTCTGTTTATGTTTGTGCAAGTAATATGTTAGTAGGTCTAATGGTATGCCTCGGATCTAGATAATTTCCAGACTCTATACAAGAATGGGGTAAGACATGATATCGAATGTCTTATTCAGGTCTAGTAAAACAGGCATTGTTACCTTGCTCGCTACGTTTAGAATTGCATATTATTTCTAAATCAAAAGGAGTTCAGGGACTGATCCAAATAAAGACTAAAATTTAAACTTAGATTAAAAACATCAATCTTCCAAACTAGTAATTGAACCCGTTGATTTAAAAAGAAAACTCTCACGTCTTATTGCGTCATCACAGTGTCGTTTATAAGAATTATGCTGTTTAATACTGGAAAGCAGTATTAAATAGCAATCTAAAGAAAATGTCTCATTTTCAAGAAATTAGTTTTTATATTTTTCTTACAATCATTAAATTTTGAATAATAAATTGTTCGGACTAAAAAAAGATTTAAATATTTAGTATTTACTTTTTATCAAAATTGTCCCTGAAATACATTTGTGTACTTTTCGTTATTCTCTATACTAATGGATTTGATCATCTATGGCCACTTGATAGATTAATCCGTGTACACCATGATATCGAGCCTGCATTTCATTTTTGTCTTAAAGTCTACCCCCACATGCCTGATAGTAAAACAGTTTTTATATAGATGTATTACGGAATATTTATACACCTAATTTGGAAACTCCACATACTAAAATTAATTTCACAACTCATCGTATTAAATATGTATAATAAGCAAATTCAAGTAATTAGAACTCGAAATATTTTCAATTTTTATGAGTATATTATGTATAATAAAACTTTGACGCAACATTATTTTTGATGGTAAATTGTTAGCATTTACGGCATACAAGGACAAACAGATAGATGTTTGGAAAATATACAGGTAATTAACAGTAGGTTAATGATGATGGAGTTTTAGATTTTAATCATGATAAATATTTAAAGGTTTTCTATATTAAAATATAAACCCAACTTCTTTTCACGTAGGAAATATCAAGTCCCCATATTTTTGGCAAATAAGTGGATCCCGTATGTATAACACTCAAAACGAACAAAGAACCTTATTCAAGTCATCGTGACCGTCGCGAAGGTCTCGCTCGAATAGGATCACGATCGGTAGGCTTAGCTATGACTTCCTTTATGAGTTCAGGATGAGCTGCATCGGAAAGAGCTGTGTCGTCTAATTTACCCCTTATGTTGCACGGCTAATCAGAGAAAAATCATGTGTTTTGTGCTTATATCTAATTTTTTACGAATTTGTAGTTGCTTCCTTATGCTACGCTACGCCAGGGGTAATTAATTCATTGGAAAATTGGATTACCTAGCTTGTGTCTACAAGTTTGATCGTTGAGAGAATGCGTGTCTGACAGTTCGTGATGTAAATGTTACTTCGATGTGTCAATTAGTTTACGGGAAAAAATATTCACCGTATAATATAATACAAAATTTATAAAAATAATATATTTTACTTTATATCGATTTAAAGGTATTGGTTTTTATCTAAATTAAATATTAAATAAACAGAAAACAATATTATTTGACAGATGTCTAGAATGCATTCTCTCAGCTGACAAACAACAGTGTGGTAGATTTCAAATTCAAAATTCTTTATTGCGAACATAGGTGTCTCAAGGTGTTACAATACAAAAAAATATATTAGCACAGCTACACTCGACTTGAACGGCATGCAAAATTATATTTATTTATATACATAAGTCATTTGTGTAATTAGTCATTTATCACTTAAGTATTCCGTCACAGTATAATACGCTTTATCGATAAGGTAATCATTCAAAATTTTTATAAAATTATCAATTTTGTTTGTCATAATTATATCAATAGGTAACTTATTATAAATAGCAGGAGCCATACCATGAAAACTTTTG
>WUAW01001198.1:29714-42917 GCA_017165845.1 Thaumetopoea pityocampa | reverse complement strand
TTCTAGTGAACCGATTTTGATGAAATATGGCGCAGTATTTAACCAAAATCTACCCGTTGGTTTTTGCGTGAAAATCGAACAAACAAACAAAAATCGACGAATTTCATTTCAGAAGTCCGTAATTAGTCGATCTGAGTAGTTTGTTTTTAAATATTTTTGATGTAAATCAAATTTGACATTTAACAATTTTATAATAGTATACATTAAGTCAGCCAACGTACGATTACGATTACATCAGTACGAATTATAAACATTATCAATTAATATAATTGCTGAATGCATCAAGCAATCGGACAAACACAACTTGCATCATATATTCTACATAATTAAACCAATCGTTATAAATAACCACTGCCACGACACAATTATATAATTACTTAATTATTCCATTATTTGACTAATTATACCACTGTGAGAAATACGGCGAGTGCTTTATGTACAATGTTTCGAGCCAACAAAGTGTCAGAAATCGTTCCTACTAGTTAGAAATGTGACGACCGATAACACTACGGAGCCTGTTGGGTGTATCGAATTGTATATCGATTAGGTCACTATATTCATTAGTCACTATATTCATTAGTCACTATATTCATTAATCAATTTAACATTGAATATAAACTTCCATAGTATTACCAACTACACATTACACCTACGTTACTTATTAGAAATTTTATATTGTGTCGATGGGAACTTCGGCTTTCACACTTACGTGGGTCAGTAACATACAACCAAAGACACTAACTAAAAGATCCCAATGACATGAGATATTTACAATGGTGCTAATTCTGTGGAACTTAACTAAATTTAAGTCTCCATATCTGTTTCTAATGTCAAACGCCAAAACGAGATAGCAAACATTTATAGCGCGTACCAACCTACGTTTCTGTCAAACGGATCAAATAAATGTTGCGATTGTTGCGTATCTTCTTTTTTTTTAAAGACACCTTCCGCATTACGATCAATTCCTGTGTCGCGGGGACTTTACAAACGTACAAATAACGGAAGCACAGAACACCCAAACTCAGAACAACGATCTGTGGTTCACACAAAGTTGTTGTCCCGTGTGGGGATCGAACCCATAACATAGTGCTCTCGTACTCATAACTCGACAGCATAGTGGAGAAGCGACCACTTAAACCACTGCGCTATCCGTGCTGTCTATCTTAGTCTATGTTTGGTCCGTACATTCCGAGATCGCGTCTTAACCTTTTAATTTTAACGGTTCTAAACGAAACTGACAGCACCAAAATTTTGTAGCTATCTATCTATCGTTTTGGCGTTTGACATTGGAAAGAGATAGAGTGGGACTAAGTTTGCTTAAGTTCTGTTACAACAGAATCAGCACCAATATGGACCGTAATAATGGTGGCGTGTGTAAAAAAAATAGGGACGTTCGGGAAACTACGCGACACCATCACCGGCCCGTTGAGATCCACTGCTGGAGATGGGCCACCTTCTTAAACAGAAGGGATGTGCCTTATACCTCCACTCTTGGAAGAGCCTTAGCCCTGTTAATCAGTTACTAACTATCTACTACGATCTCCAAGACCTTTATCCTGGTAGGTTTCTTCTTTTTAGTAGTTTTCTTCCCTCAGCTGGTTCTCACAGCATACACGGGAAGAAATGGAGTGACCGTTATGAAAATGTATGTTAAAAAATCATACTGTACCGATACAAATGATCTGCTTAATGAAACGTCAAGAAGACCAGCCATAATATTATTTTATAAATTTCTGTTCATTATTTTATAAATTTGTTTTTATTTTATTCGCAAGGTGATTTTACTGATCGAAACCACGCTTTCCTGTTCAGGGCCGCCACTCCAAACACTAAGACCCCAACGCCCATCAGTTCTGCGAGCTATGTGCTCCGCCCACTTTATTTCAACTTTGAAATTCTTTGAGCCACATCAGTGACCCAAAATCTCTCGTTAAAATATACCGCAGATAAAATCCCGAGCAAAAGAATATTTACATTTACCTACTGTTATATGCACCTACTTTTTTATCTCTGTACTACCCTTAGTTTGACTGGTAGACAACGACCAAGGCAATATAAATAAATTAACGTTGTAACCGCGCCACTCACCATCCTCAGCTTCCTGCTGGACAAGTTCTCGGGACTAGAATATATCTCTTCTTGGACGTGTGTGAGCCACTGGCACAGTTCGTTGAACTCAGTTATCAGCTGGTTGAGTGACCACTGCCGGTTGAACCCTGACGTTGGGTTCAAGAGGTGTGGACCGGCTTGAAGGGGCGAGTTGTGGGACAACAGCTCCCCATTTGCTTCCTGAAATAGTGATAATCCAAATAATTGTTCTTCTATATAAATGCATTGTTGTACATATTATCTATTGTAATGGTATTGAAAAGAGTGGAGTTTCTGGTCCGTTCTTCTCCTCTGAATCAACTTTCCGAGCGGGTGGTAGATTCTTGACTATTCATAAGTACCTGTTGGGTTTACATGAATAAAAAAATTTTGACTTTGAAATACTTAAATATAGTAGGCAACATTTCGCTAGCCGGCTGCCTTACTAGAACATACTAGTATGTAGTGTCTAAATTGAAAAATATTATTCTGTATTCATTATCATCATCAGCAGCAGCCCGTGGAAACCTACAGCTGGTGATTGTTACCCCTCTTAAAAAGGGGGGATGTGCCATAGTGTCCACGTTTGGCAGGTGTCTTGGAGATCGCAGTAGATTTTGATTGACTAACAGGATAACGCAGCTACCCACTATCCTGTTATTTCCTTAGCTCATTCACACAGCATCCAGAAAAAGAAAAGGAGTGACGCTAATATTATGCAGACTCCACACGGTATTTTTTTGTATTGGTCCCACGTAGTTTTTTAAAAGGAGGATTCGTCAATAATTCTGTATCTCAATAGCGAATATGATACCGTCCAGTGCCCACGATATACGACATGACGAGATACGAAATAATTACCTGAGTATTGCGCAGATATTTATTTCAGGTGGAAATTGAAACACAATGGCGAATTGAATGTTTTAACTACTGTGCCAATTAAACATTCAAGGTAGAAAAAACAAATGCTCCATATACTAAAAAGCAGAAGCTCGCTATATTTAATTTAAAATCCCACAAAAATTATCATTAAAATAAATAAAATTTAAAGCCAACAATACTTATATTAGTATAAACTCGTGTAATTGGTTTCGCGGAAACGTCTCCAAACAAATTGATTAATATATTTTACATAGATAACATTTTACTTTTAAAATTTATCTATCTAGATATCTAAGGAAACGTAAAAAATGACACAATTTTTAATATATCTTAGAATAATGACGAGCCAACAAGCTGAAATACGCATGTATGTACGTCACACCATAGGAAGACCTACCAACGCCTTGTTCTATCAGTTCTCTTTTGTTTTCTACTATAAAGTCGCTCTCCAGCACCCATAACGACGGGAGCCACAAATGTCTCCACACGTACGATACACACAGGTGGAAACTAATTAATAAATTTTGTGCCGTCGCTATGCATGGACTGGAAAGCGACAGGTTCTCCTAGCAGAAGAACCTGACGCACTCCAGATCCGAATACTATAGACTATTTACAGCTAGAGTAATATGTAACTTTAAGTTGCATTCAGTAAATCTAACACAGGAGGGGGTTTGAGTTATGGTCAGCACAAAAGATCCCATAGATTAAGTGCATAGAAACATGCAAGCTTTAACCCATGAGGGTCATTTCAAGATTGCTTAGATTTTACTACCTTGCAAGAGTCGATGATCTGATTGTCCATGATGTAGTCGTAGTGGTGTTGCAGGAGCGGCCACAGGTCGTCGCCGGCACTGCCGCCGCTGGCTGCGGAGCCCCAACTCCTGCGCCATGCTTCGCGACACGGCTCTTTTCTGTAATTGTGGAAATGGATTTTAATTAGAAACTGAACTGAAGAGATTATCAGATACACAATGATATGTGGCGCCGTTATAGTAACAGTGTCACTCCATCCCTTCCCGTGGATGCTGTGAGAACCAGCTAAGGGACGTACCAGGATAACAAGCAGCAGCGTTATCCTGTTATTCAATCAAAATCTACTGCCATCTCCAAGACGCCTGCCAAGCGTAGAGTATATAGCAAATCCCTCCTTCCTAAAGAGGCCCACGTCCAGCAGTGGACGTCCACGGGCTGGTGGTGATGGTGATGAACACAGTTAACACGTTAAAATGATGAGTCAAAGCGTGTTTGCGGCGCGCCGTCCGAAACGCGCTTCATCGAATCCAGGCGACTATCAATATTTGGATATTTTATACATGGAAATTATATTTTTTTCTACTTGAAGACTTGCATACCGAAATTAAACTGAACAGAAGACTTGGAAAAGTATCAGTCGACTACTGAATCGATATTCGTTTTGACTGAAAATATGTAAGAATAAGTGATCTATTCTTGAATAGCGAAAGTATCGGAAGAGGGCGCCCAGGAAAACCTACCTTTATCAAATCGACAACTTGTTTCACAAAGATCAAGTTCGTAACACATATAATCGGAGAAATTGTATGAAACGATGTATGAATGTGGCTCAGAGAGATGTGTCAGGATCGTGGTATGTAGCGAACTGTGGTCTCTGGCTACCCTCAAGGGATACTGGCGTGAGTGTATGTACGTATGTATCTATTATCGATACCTAATGCCATTTCCATTGTTCCACAGTCGTTAGCCAATTTTTTACCGTTGCTATCAGTAATTACTGCGATAGCCACGGCTGCTGAGGAGTACTTTGCGAATCGGATTTTAGTTTATTGATGTTTAGTGTTATGAAAATATACAATATTTATAATATAAGCAGCACTTTTAAAACGCCGTGTTGTTACAATATGTTAAGACAAAGTCTTACCGAAAAATTACCATAAAGTAGTATCTCTAAAATTATATATAAAGAAACGGATGTAAAATAAATAACATGAAAACTATAGTAATTTCAAACACAATTTAATTATCCTTTAAATCAATCGCAAATTCTTAAAATTTTCAAATTAAATTAACTGTATATTAAGCGATATTTCTTTTTATTGAGAATTTGACAGAAATGAAATAATTTTAATACGATTTCATATCTGTCAAATTCTCAATGTATAAATTATTAATGGATGGACCAAGCCAATCATTTATTTCACTTATAAAATTTTAATAAACTAAGGAAAATCCGAAAAATACGAACATATGTACCCAAAAAACGTTAAATCAAATATGATACGATTTTCTACCCTATAATACGCAGCTTTTATTCAAATGTAGCGTTGGAGTTTTTATTACACCGTGTCTTAATACGCTTTTTTTATTCTACAACAAAATGGTTAGTGAAGAAACCAACCAACCTCTTTTTGGTGAGGCTGTGGTACGGCCGCTCCAGCTGGTCGCAGCGGCCGCCGGGAGGCGCGGCCGCACTTCGCAACGACGACAAAGAGAAGCTGCTCTTCATTGAAGAGTTTTCAAAACCTGCAATTTACATTATAGAAGCATTCAATTTACATTATAGAAGCATTCAATTTACATTATAGAAGCATTCAATTTACATTATAGAAGCATTCAATTTACATTATAGAAGCATTCAATTAAAACCACATTAGTGCTGATTCTGTTGTGACAGAACCTAACTAAATTTAGTCCCTCCGTATCTTTTTCTGATGTCAAACGCCAAAACGAGACAGCAAACATTTATAACGAGTACCGATCTACTTTTCTGGTAAACGGTTCAATAAAATGTTGCAATTTAGCATATCTTTAGTATGATAGTACCAAAATTATAGCTATCTCGTTTTTGCCTTTGACATTAAATGTAATTGAAAGAGATAAGGATGGACTAAATTTAGTTAAGTTCTGTTATGACATAATCAGCACTATTATTACGCGTGCTAATAAAGAATGGGATTAAAAATGGAGACACAAAATTTTAAATTTATAATAAACAACTCCTTTGCGGTTGTAGTTCTAAGGCTTTAGACGTGAACGTTTGAAATTGGCACATAAAGCGTGGTGAAACCATGAACACTTTTACATGTAATTAAAGTGTGCAATAAATATTATATATTATTATATTTATATATCTATCTATAGCCACGGGTGAGTTTAACAGCGATAACAGGCGAACGAGAGATTAATTGAAGCGATGCCATACGTTCACGCTCACATTCTATATCTTTAATCTGCACGGAATATACTTCAAACCAGTGATCGGTTTTATTAACGGGCTTCCTAATAGTTCTGAACGTTCTCAATTTAAATATAATTATAATAACAACAGCATCTCTCCATCTTTTCTCGTAGGTGCTGCGAGAACCAACTGAGAAAGTCGTGGATAGACCTATCAACAATATCCTACGATTCAATCAACATCCGCGATCTCCAAGACTGCTAAGCGTAACGATTATAGCAAACCCCTTTATGTAAAAAGCCGATGTCCAGCGGTGGGCTTATACAAATACAAATGGATAACTCATCAAACAGTGAATACTATACTAAACAGAAAATAAGATTACAAGTGCTTTTTTAGATTTTACCTAGTCATGACACTAGAAGAAGTGGTAGCCTTGTGCGAAGTCTTAGATTTCGAGTTGTAAACGCAAACCACGAACTTTTCGAAATCATATACATATTAACAATTTAATAATTAATTATCACTCGCTTGAAACGGTGAAGGAAAACATTGTGAGGGAATCTATATGCCCGTGAGATTTTCTCGTCGGCGTGTAGTCTGTCAGTCCGAATTAGTCAGGCATGACAGAATAGCCCTTTTATCCAGCCCTACGGTGAGACAGTAAATGAATTGATGATGTTGATATCACAATGTAAAGAATGAAACTATACCACACATATATTTAAAAAAAGCGTTTATTTAAAAAAAATATTGTAGTTGGCCGTGGATGGCCTTTACAGATTCACCTGAGAAGATTGTAACGTTCAGAATTTGTTATGACATTTTAATAAAATTAGAAAAAAATACACACATATCTGGGTAAAATTCCCACTGTAGATTAAACGTCGGATGTAAAATGCAGAAAATCATTCCTTGTAACGATCTAGAGGGACGTCTTTATCCATCGGTGGATGTGTTTAGACTGACCGAGTTACTAATACCCATACGTACGTAATGTTATATATACCATGTACCAAATACTCACTTGTGGTCATGTTGCTGTCGCTTCTTGGGGTGCCTCTAATAAAATCAATTTAATTCTAAATCAACATTAGCGCCCCCTCGAGTCGTTTGTACTGTCTTCACAATTCCTTAATCTTTGTACTTTCTTTTTTTTATTAATCTTGTCTTAATAAGTATAAATTGCTTCTTTAAATAGTGCTATAGCGACTAGAATCGTTATCTAAAGTAAATAAGTACAATAAATAGGGTGTCTGGATCATGTAATCTTGCGGAACTCATTGATTTGTCGGGTGCATACTGTTTTGGTTGCATTATCGGTGGTCACATTTTGATTGGTTGCTCTGTCTGCTTTTTGCGTGTTCTCCTTTGCCGGATAATCCTGAAAACAAAGAAAAAAATAATTTAGATATTTGAGTGGAATATTTAAATTTCAATAATGTTTTGTTGTAGTTTAAAGCAAAGCTCCGAAAGGGGTTTTAATGGTTTCGTACATCGTTTTCGATCCGAATGAAACCGATAAGCATTTTGTTCTATAACCGAAATAAACCGGTTAAAGTCAAACGCGGCAGATAGCAAAATAGTACACTCTTGAATTTCTATTCTCGGCGGTATTACATCAAAGAAATTTCAAGGATATAACGATAATGAACATTAAGCTTGAAGAGAACTTTATTTGGAGAATAACGTTTAATACACCGGTTTGAAGGAACCAAACCGAAATGATTATGTTTTTATGTACTTATGGTCAAACCGATTTGAAAATGTAACCGGTTTCCGAGTTTTGGCTTTAAGCTTGTAGAAAAATAGCGACTACACTATTAGAGCACGGACCTCCCCTAATCGGAAAAGGGAAGAGACCGTAGTTTGCGTTGGTCGAGTACGCAAAAATGGATCCACTACACCGACATAACTATATAAACTCTATATAAGTAAATACATAAATACATAATTTTTTTTAATAATACAAAATCCCTGTAGACTAACTTCATTCACACTAACTTCATAGTCAGTAGTCAACATCCATACTTTTCGAAACACAAAAATCAAGTTTAATCTAGACGTTAGAAAGGATAACCTATCCAAAACTCTGTCTCGGTAAGCGTTGCTTAGCTCGAGATCAATTTGAATGCTGACCACTGACTAGGCTTCGAACTGTTGTTGAACATGAGTATTGTGTTGTAGACGTGGGTTCTGTTAATGAAAGTCTTTGGCAACAAAGACTGTTCTCTCGTACAAGATGTCAACATGTTGTATTTAGTCAGGGAGTATCAATTTCGACATTAATTTTGTTTTTAATATTACCAGACGCTAGGTGATCTGCGGTGCCGGTATAATAATGTCACTCCGTCTCTTCCCGTTTTTGAACGGCCACTGACTATGGGCCTCATAAGAAAGCTCAAGGTCACGCAGCGAGCAATGGAAAGAGCTACGCTCGGAATTTTCCTGCGAGATAGGATCCGTAATGAGATAATCGCAGGAGAACTAGATTCGTTGATCTAGCTCAAAGGATTCCAAATAATATCACTCCATCTCTTCCCGCGGATGCTGTGAGAATTATTCTGTTCAACATCATCCTCGGTCCATATTCCTCCCCACAACAGGGCTCGGACCTTCCAATCAGGAGGAGATCCTGTCATTCAATCAAAATCTAGTGCAATCTCCAAGACGCCTGCCAACCGTGGAAATTATGGCAAATCCCTCCTTATTAAGGAGTAGACCCATGTCCGGCGATGGACTTCCAAGAGCTGATGATCATAATGATGTAACGACAGGTGAGCTGGCGATCAAAGAGGAAATTAAAAACTGATTACATTGAACAACAAACACTGATTAAAATAATCTATTAATTAAGATCTTAAAGAACTGACATTTCAAAGAAGGAAAACTCTTTTTAATTTACCGAGCAGACTGATCTTTCACCAGAAGCCGCGAATTATCGGATGAAATAATTGAAAGTATAAAGCCATGTCATAAATTGAAAAGTTAAAATTATTTGAATGTAGTCATCTCATAAATTACACACTATCATCAGTTATTGACAGATGACTCGTACCCTTTTTCCTTAATACCACAAAATTATAATTAGTTATCAGTAACATTTTAAATGTGAAAATGTATTTGTTTGTCATTCGACAGAATGACAATACACAACGCATCAGCATCACTAATGTGGTTCTGTGCATGAATGAAGTTACGGAGCCGAAAAGTGAGCGAAGTTTCAAATATCTGATTTTTATTATTTCTGCTATAACAGAAATTAACTAAATTTTCTCTATCTTTTTCTAATGCTGAACGCCAAAACAAAATAACAAACAATTATAGCGAGCACCAACCCACATGTCTGTTACACGGTTCAAAAAATGTTGTTTTTATGCGTATCTTTAGTCCATTATGTTCCAAGATCGCGTCTAAATCCTTTAATTTTGACATAGTCTAAACCAGAGGTTACCAGACTTTTTTTTCTCATAGACAACTTTCAAAATTTAGCTGGTTCCCGTGAACCTCCTGCAGCTACATTTCTACCATATTCCCAAAACTCGTGAAGCTCTTCTAAAAAATGTGAAGATTAGATCTAACTATGGAAATTTGCGTACGCCAATGTAGACCCCCGTCGAGTCTCCGGTGGACCTCTTGGGGTCCACCTGGACCACTTTGGGAACTAAGGGTCTAAACGAAACTGACAGCACCAAAATTGTAGCTATCTCGTTCTGGCATTTGACATTAGAAAAAGATAGGGATAGACTAAATTTAGTTAAGTTCTGTTACCGCACAATTACCGCCGCAATATTACCACTCAGCTTTTTTGCCTCAAATTGTCCTTTTTAGATATCGCTGATCTACGTACCAAACTTCTTCCGCCTAATTTCAAATTTCAGCCTATTTACACCAATATTGGCCTGTTTCAACTGGTGCTTCTTCATTTACCCTTGAATATTGTTTGATTTTTTTCTATCTCATGTAAAATTGACGAATGATAGACAGCACTGATTGGCAGTTTTCATGTTGCTATAAAATTCCCATTATTATGAAATAAACTAATAATTTATTGGGTTTGTATAAATTCCGTGGCAAAATTTCACTTAGCTAGAAGCAATTTATATGCATGGGAATAAAAACGTCATTACCCGGTAAACTGTCTCAGAATGTTACGTAATATGCAACACGTAAAGCAGTTATGGAGATACAACTACGGTACGGTGTTTTACTTGTGAAACAATACTATAATGCACTTGTTAGTATTGTGTTACAATCATGTCCGCACTACGTTTAAAAGTAACTCTGTTGTGCTTCAAAACGAGGAAGATTTTGCGCTAATAATACATTTAATCTTCAAGACGCCTACCAAGCGTGGGGATTATGACAAATCCCTTCTTTTTAAGGAGATCCATGTCTAGCAGTGGAATTCCTCGAGCTGATAATCATGATGAACAATCCAATTAATTTAATAAATTTATAATTTGCGTAAAAGTATAGCCAAGTTGATGAAGACGTTGACGATCACGGCGTGATGTCACCAGTTACAGGTTCAAGTGTAGCGGGAGCAGACGGGTGTTATGTCTGACGGGGCCTGCCACCGCCCCAATAGATCAGGACGTTGTACTCGTAATATGCTAAGTCGCTAACAAACTTCACCACCGTGATTCAGACATCCACCGAGGATGCGTGGTATTATGTAGAGTACAACTCGCTACAAAAGATATTATATCCGTGCATGACAAAGCGAGTTCTGAAGATATAAAAAATAAATAAAATATCGCATCGAGCACCCTATCTAGTCGACACAGACATTTATTAGCTCGGACGCGGCGCTGGACCGTTTAAGTAGTTTAATTGGTGCTACGGTTAACAAAACGTCAACGAAGAGGTAGGATTACACTCTGTGGAGGAGGGCAGACCGCTTTGTCTGTTAAAACCAAACGTTAAAACCAAAATTAGCAGTCCAGTTCATCCGTCAGCTTTGCACTTACAATGTGCCAATTTATATGTAACTTATTCTGTCAGTAATACACAGTAAATACCATATATGGTATCTGCACAGTAACCATACTGATAGACACACAGAACATAGAAGGGTCTTTTGTTCTGTGGATAGACACATACTATGTTTTACTTTTATTGTAGTAGTCTATTTTGTATCCTGTATTTAGCCGCGATCATATGCCACTTTGCCTAAAACTCATGATCTCTCACGTAGGTGGCATACGACCGCGGCTATCCTCTGAACATTACTATGAATATGTATTAAATACATTAAAATATATCACGTGGAACTTGTTTATTTAATGGACGATAAACATTGAACAGTTTGTACATAACAATTTCAAATGGGAATATTTTCTTGTTTCATACATTTCAGAGCGTGATTTTTCAGTGGTCGGGGTTATAGTTTTTGAACTTACTTTTTATTACATACGTCGCGTTACGTACACGCTATAGCAAGCTCTGGGGTAATTTACATGCACAAACAAACTTAAAAGGACAGGACAATTTGTACGAGTGATACTTGTACAAGTATTTCCTCACTAACATCAAACCGAGGGAGTCTACTGCTGCAGATAGGCCCTCCCTAACATGGAGGGATTTGCCACAATCTCTACGCTTGGCAGGCGTATCGATTCAGATTTTGATTGAATAACAGGATAACGTTGCTGCCCATTATCCCGGTGCATCCCTTAGCTGGTACTCACAGCATCCACGGTAGGAGATCGAGCGACGCTGTTATTACGCTGGCGCTACACAGCAAATACATATACTATACACTTATAGTATGGAACTCGTGGGTGTGCAAATTCCTACGCCATGAAAATTGGCAGGAACACAACGTGATCATGTCAGACGAGTTTGCGTTAACTACGCCGTCGTCACTCAAGTGGTGCTATTAAGCACTCGTCCCAACCTTCAACACACGCCGGTCCACTCATACAACACTTTCACCTAAATGAAGATCAATTGTTTCCATCGAACGTCTCCAAGGGCGGTCCGCGCGAGCTCACGAGGTAGGGCTGCGGCACTGCTGAGGCAGAGTTACCCACCAATATGTCAAGAAATCATAAAGCACCTTGAAACATGTCTAACTTTAGGTTTAAAGCATTTTATGTTCACGGTTCAATGTACGCTTTAAATTTGGTACTATAGTTTTATGTCTTCATACTATCTACATCATCATCATTAGTTTAGCGGGCGTCTTGGAGATCGCAGTAGATTTTGGTTGAATAGCAGGATAACACTGCTGCCCGTGATCCTGATACAACCATTAGCAGATTCTCAAAGCATACGCTGGAGGAAACGCTATTATGACGCCGTCGGCACACAGCATTTTCATACCATATTTACACATAATAATAGTTAATCCCACTATCTGAACTGAGGTAAAACTTTTCAAGCATTTGCTCTATCCACAAGTACTTGTTACATTTGTACTTGCACGCACGTCCGTACGTACACACACACACAAACACACACGAGTGTGTGTTTGTGTGTGTGTGTCAACACAAACACACAAAGTCTTCACATAAATTATATTCGCTCGTAAACAATATTTGTATAGTTTTGTATATAATGGTTATCGAAACTGGAAATCCAAAATTCGTTATTTTAATTTTTACATGTCGATTTTAAGAAAAATTCTATAGCTGGTAACCCTGCTATAAATGGAAAGTCGCAATTTTCTTTAACCGTTTCACATCAATTCGCTGATTTACGCGATAAATTGCCGTTACATACGCTAGCCACCAGTCACCGTAATTTATGAGACGATTAAAAGCCAACATCAAAATCAAGCGCCACAAATGAAACCGACTTGGGACGCCGAAGAGTTAATGTAATAGGAGTTATTTTCATAAACCAAATTATCGACTAATTAAGGGCTTCTGGAATCAAAACCCTCGATGTTTATTTGTTTGTTTGTTCGGCCTTCACGCAAAAACCAGCGAGTAGATTTTAGTTAAACTGTTACGTTCTTAAAGCTACTATTCTGACTTAAATACTGCGGCATGTTTAATCAAAATCAGTCCAGTAGAATTGAAGATACAGCTTGATCCCTGTTTTAGTAGCCGCCGTTAAGGTACGAG